>PVJO010003583.1:101425-120884 GCA_004026905.1 Hystrix cristata | reverse complement strand
GAGGAGGGTTCCTTTTTCCCCACAGCCCCTCCAGCATTTGTTATTGGCTGATTTCTTGATACTGCAGATCATGGATCAAAGTGTAACCAGGGGGGGTTTGGGCAGGCCTTGCTCCCACCTCCCACCAAGGCCACGATGAAGAGGGAGCTAACAAGCCAGCCAGCCAAGAACAGCAGCTCAAGAAGACTTCAAGTACAGCAAACTCCTCGACATCCAAGGCTCGTAATGGGTGGAGCCTATCTCCCCACCACCCTTCTCCACTTCCTTCCCATGGTTTGAGTACTGATTAGAACCACAGCGCTTGAGCCAGGCCTGGTGGTAACACCTGTAATCCCAGAATTCTGGAAGGCTGAGGCAGTCTGGGTGATTTAACAACTTAATGAGACCTTGTTGAAAAGTTAAAAAAAAAAAAATTTAAAGGCAGGGCTGGGGATGAAGCTCAGTGCAAAGACCCTAGAGTTCCATCCCCAGTAGTCATTTGTAGGAAAATGGATATACATCAAGACCATAATCTTAAGTGAAATAGATAGGGCACACAAGTTTAAATATCACATTTCTCTTGTGTGAGAAACCCAAAGGGTAAACAAGGAGCATAATGGAGGAGAGATATTGGGAAGTAGGAAGGACATGTTCAATTGGGAACCAGTACAAAGGAGGAGGGGAAGAGAGAGGGAAAGAAGGGGAAGGAGGAGGGAAGGAAGGGAAAAGCAAAAAGAATAGAAGGAAATAAAAGAGAATAGAAGGAATAAAATAAAAGAATAGAAGGGGAAAAAGGAAACAAAGCTTTTGTAAATGGGGAGGGAAAGAAGGCTTAAGGGGGGGAGGGGAATGGGAAAAAAAGAAGAATCAAGATATATTATGTACAAGTAAAAATTCCCTATGATGAATGTGATCACTATGTATGATAAATACGTACTAATAAAATATATAAAGTTAAAAAAAGACAACTTACATACTCAATGGAATGGCTAAATGAAGAAGACAAAAAACAGAAAGTATTGACAATAATTTAAAAAAAAAGCTGAGGCCCAAAGCCCCAGGTCCAGCACCAAAGGAGAAGAGCAGGTGACTCAGTACCTCTTCCCCCACGACCTCTGGATGGTGTCCGCCAGTGGAGAGACGCCTGGCTCTCCAGGCTGCTGAGCCACCCGACCACGGGAACAAGGGCAGGCCCTACCCAAGTCCCTGTTCAGCCCGCTTGGGGGAAGCCAGGTCCCACGTCGTGAGGAATGCCCAGGGGCTCTGACGGAGGCAAGACCCACCAAGAGGGGACCAAGAGGTGGACATAACCCATGTCCATCCGCAGCTCGGCTGATAAAGAGTAATGTGTGCAGCATTTCTCAGTCAGCAAAAAGAAGGATATTTTGATGCATACTACAACATGGAAAGAGCTCAGACACAGAGTGCTGCTGGTCCTAGCATGTGCTGGTGCAGGCCTGGAATCCCAGAATGCAGGAGGCTGACGCAGGAGGATCACTTCGAATTTGAGGCCAGCCTGAGTTACATAGTAAGTTCGAGGCCAACATGAACTATTTACCAAGATGTGCCTCAAAAGACAAAAAAAAGAAAAGAAAAGGAAAAAGAAATGCAGTTCTAGGAGAAATAAGCCAGTCAGAGAGAGAGGCAAAAACCATGTAAGTTCATTTGTGTGATGTACTTAGAATAGGCAAAGCCATCAGAGACAGAACTGAACAGAAGTCCCTGGGGCTGGGGGCGGCCTGAGTCACTGCTTAATGGGGACAGAGGTTTTGTTGGGATGATAGAAAAGTTTCAGGTATAGACAGTGGTGATGGTTAGATGGTTACACAATACTGTGAGCATATTTGCTGTCACTGAGTTGTATACTTACAAATGGCTTAAATGATTAATGTTATGTATACTTTACCACAGTAAAAGAAATGTTGCAAAGAGAAGGGAGGGGTGCTGAGGAGGCAACAATCCATCCTTCTGGGGGCAAGAGGACCTGAGGGACATGCCAGGGGTGGCAGCAGGTAAGCAAGGGAGAGGCGTGTGAGGCCGACCTGTAGGCCCCTACTCCCCCGCTCCATCTCGGGTCTTGGACATGGAGAGCTCGGGAGAGGAAGGTTTGTGCGGGGCAGCTGAGGCCCACCTCCAAACAGTCCATCTGCTCCTCCAGAACTCTGTGGCTCCCTCTGCCTATCACCTAGTCAGACTCCTCATTCTAGAACATTCTAAGTTTAGAATCCATCTATGCTCCCTTCCAGGCTGAGCTCCACACAACACTCTACTACTTGGGCCCCTGCTCACAGGGCAGCTACAGCCCCACCCTTACAGCTGCTCTTTCCTCTGGAAAGTCCTTCACTCTTCCCACCTGACACCCACATCCTTCAGAGCCTGGAAACCCACCTCCCCAGACACCTCACAAGCAATCTCCTCTTCCTCTCGTCTCCCTGGTTTCTATGATTTTCTCGGGCGAAGAGTCTGGATGGCCTGGCAAGTGAGAACACACCTTCCCAAGTCACGCTCTGGCGTTCCAAGCCTGGATCTGCCAAGAACTAGCCATGCCACCGATTACTTAACCCCTCTGGCCTCGATTCTCCCTGATGCAGAATGGGGATAATAATAGCACTCATTGCACAGGACTGCACAAACAGGGTTTGGCACATACATACTTAACAGATGGTAATTATTATTATAACAATTACTTAGTGCTTTGGTGTTAAATTAATTTTTTAAAATATTTGTATGTTAGCTCAGGCAATTTAAGTGCCTTGTTTAACTGAAAAACCAAACCTCACATCTCTTACCTTTCTCAGATTTCCAAATAGTTCCAAATGTTCAGTGTTCTTGCAAAATCATTTGTATAGCCTTTCAAATGGTTTTTGAGAAGTCCTCACCTCCCTAAAAGTTATTCTCGACAGCCCCTCTTACACACACACCTCTCTCTTCAGACTCTTCTGGGCTGAGGAATCAGTCACCTCATCTGGGTCCATGCAGGCTCCAGGACAGGACGGGTGGCTTCCACAGCCTGAGTCCCTGCACAACCACACCAGCCAGGTACTGCCTTTGCTGGGCATTCTGCAGAGGTGACTGTGGACTGGCCGCCCGCGGCCCCCTTGGCGGTCTGTGTTTGTGAAGGCTGCATGGTTCTGCGCCTGCCAGACAGAGCCGGATGCAAGGCCGGCAGCATGGTGCCAGGGCCGTGCGCAGGATGTTCATCCGTGCCGGGCACAGCAGCACACTCTGGCACGCGGATGTCAATCTCAGGCTGTGCCCTCTCCAGAGGCCCAGTGGGACGCTTGCCTTTTTCACTCCAGCCTTGACAGCAGGCTCAGATTTAATGGTTGGAAAGCACTTTCAGAAGCCAGAGTGCTCCGTAATTGCCAACTCATAATCCCAAATTGTTCTCAGCATGGCTGCAGGAGGTGAAGCATCTGTTCTCAGGAACTTGCCTACATAGTGTGGCTCACACACCATGGCCTGGCCTGGCAGAAGCAGACAGGAGTCTACCTGCCAGAGGCCCCCACCTAAGACTGGCCAAGCATGCCGGGGAGCAAGGCTTCTCACAGAGGGAACCAGGAAAAGAGGGAGTCAATAAAACCGTGAGTCCGTCCACACCAACTGACTCAGGATCTCCAAGGACCATCTCCAAGGAATCTATACAGAGTCTACCAAAAAATGTGTGCACATTTCAGCAGTTCACTGTACTAATAAATGTCTGGAAGCTAATGGCTGCCACTTTGAGTACCTCTTGTAATTGTAGAGGCCAAA
This sequence comes from Hystrix cristata, assembly GCA_004026905.1. NCBI lineage: Eukaryota > Metazoa > Chordata > Mammalia > Rodentia > Hystricidae > Hystrix > Hystrix cristata. The sequence continues at coordinate 117,152 of PVJO010003583.1, read as the reverse complement.
GGTAACTTGTATCAATCTCATGATGTCTCAATAAATTTAGTACTAAAGTATTTATGCAAGTTTTTCTTTTCCTGATGTGTACATTTTGGGGGGGTTCATATTTTTATAAACCCCCTCAAGACAACTCATACTCTGGTTTGGGTACTGGTGGTGAGAGGTAAGTGCATGGGTTTGGGGCAGGGTGGACTTGGGTTCGAATCTCAGCTCTGGTCTCTATTGCCTAAGACTTAAGCATGTCACTTAGGCCCACAAGATAATAAATAGTATTCCCTGAATAAATACACTTGTAAAGAGTTTCTTAATCAAATAAGTTTGCGAGATGCTTTACTCTACACTGACAGATAACACACCTAAGTATAATAAAGGCCCTGCTTAATAAAGGCTCTGATTCTGCACTTCCCCTAACTGTCCAGGAAAGGAAGCTGCTTTCTATCATTAATGCCAGAAACATCTCACAGACTTACTGTCTTGTGGGACACAGTTCATGGCATTCCTTCCTGGGAAAAGGGAGCCTAAGGAACCATGAATGGCATCACATCCTAAGAGTCCCGAGGCAGTTCCAGCAGGAAGGACACCCTGGACAGGCGAGGCCCGCTCGGCAGCCCCATTCCTCACACACTCCTCTGCAGTGGCTTGTTCAGTTCCACAGCTCTGGACATGTCACAGTAACGAGGTCACCTTCCTGCTTCGGGTAATTCCCCTTGGCGGCAAGACAGATCCATTTTTAACAGGTCTTCGTTTCAGCAGAGAATGCCCTCCTGCCTCTGAGGGGGCGGGGACTGGCCAGGAAGGGAAGCTTTGTTCTTCTGACCAGTGCTGACAGTTTAATTAAACCCAGCTAGAGCCAGGGTCGCAGGGGTCGGGCATTCTTCGACAGGGCTCTGGCAGAACCTCACAGCCACCATGCCTCTCCAGCCACCAGGGCCTTGTTAGTGAATCATCATGCCCCTTACAGAGGGGTATAAACAAGGGGAAATAAACGCCCTGGGCTGCCCTTCATCACCCATCCCCACCATTTCCAGGCTCGCCAGACACACAAGAGGTTGATCTTGTCGAGACGCATATTGGTTTCGAGGCTAAAAGGAAACCCAGAGGAATTGAGTTTTCACGAGCAGCTTTCACAAGAAAGGGATACAGCCAGCCAGAGCAGTCAGACTTGGGGAGGTTGGAGGCTCCCGGCCAGGAGCTGACACTCACCAGCCCCTACACTGGGGAGGCTTGAGGGAAGAAGTCACCTTTCAAACATGTCCCTCTAGCTCCAACCTCAACCCCTGCTTATGTCTGTGAAAACAACATCTCTAGGCACTGACTGACAGGTGAGGGAGCTGACCTCAAACCCAGGTAACCTGCTACTTGGGTGTAACTGCCCCCTGCAAGAGACACAGACAGCCAGCCAGCCATCTGACCCCCGCCCCTGAGCCACTCCCCACATAGGTCCCATGTGGCGATGACTCTCACAGAGCACTGATGAGAGACTGTCACCTCCTGGAGACGCAGGGCACACTTGTCTATCTTACACAGCTGTCACTCCAGTGTTCTCAGCACCTAGCACAGAGCCTGACTGTTGGAGGCCCTTGAGAACTATTGGGTGAGTAGGTGGGTGGGCAGCAGATGGATGGAGAGAGGATGAACGGAGGGCAGGCGTGGGGTCGGAGTAGGTTTGCAGAGGTGTACTGGTAGTTGGTAAGTGGGAGGGGTGCTGAGTAGCTGCACATAGTAGATGGGCAGGCAGATGGGCAGATGGGTAGGAAGGTGCTGGATGGGAGGATGGGTAGAAGGGGATGGGATGAAGGGATGAGTACCAAGTGGGGAGACAGATGAAAGGATTGACTGATGGCTTGGTAAGATGGACAAGTTGGAGGGTGGGTGGGTGGGAGGCTGGGTAGGTGCATGTAGACATATAGGGGGAGGGCGATGGAGGGAAGGTAGGTAGGTGATTGGTGCAGGAGGCGGATGGATGGTGAGCTGAGGGTGGATTACTGAGCGGGTAGCTGAACAATATGTAGGGATGAACTTCAGTGACAGACAGACCAGGTTCAAACTTGGCTCAGCTCCAAGGCATCCCACAGACCCTCTGAGCTTGCATTTTTTTCATCTATAAAATGGGGGGAATGCTAAGCTCACAGAGATGTTCTGCTGATGACATTAGATAATACTGTGAATTGCTCGGCATGAGCATGGCACAGAATAATCCTCCCTTCGGTCCGACTACCCATTGCTGCAATGGCTGTGGTTCCCGAACCAGTCACATTCACCCTGGGAGGCGGAGGCAGCAAGAGGCTGTCGTGGGCAGGCTCCTTCAGCAGGGGCCGACATAGGTGGGCGCTGATCTAGAGGGGAAGCACTCCGTTCCAGTCTCCGCAGAAGTGAAGACCTCACCTGCAAATTCAGGCACCAAGCAACATTCCTGGGTGATGTCACCACTGCCTCCCTGTTTGCTTTCCCCTTGCTGCTCAGGAAAGTATTCGAGACTCCCAAAAGCAGATTCTTTTTGTTAGTAATGACTGTCCCAGGCCAACTCCAGCTCTCGGCCTTAGGAGCCCTTCGGTCGGCCAACAGACCAGCCTCCCTCCACAGCCTCCTTTACCTCTACAGAGCATAGAGAAAAGCCCAGAACTGGGGGAAGAGATTCCTGCAATGCTGGAGGCTGATTGTGAGTTCAGAGGTGAAGCTGAACAGGTGAGGCAGATGGGGTGAGACTGGATCGCCACAGGCAAAACCAACATTGAGACCGGGCAACAGTCAATGCAGGGTCACTTTGGGACTGAGTGTCCTGCCCAGCGATGCCAGCGTGGGCACCCTGACAGTTTCTGAGCACCTCCACATGTCACAGCATTTGCACAGGGATGTGAGAGAAGGTGGCACTTCTCTTTAACCCTCACATCAGTCCCGTGAGGTCGACATCACAGGCAAGCCCAACAGGGTCAGAGGGAGCACTCCAACATCGTATCATGACCACTAGATTCAACTCAGACCACAGAGGCTTTTCAATCCTTATAAAAACTGGCAGGTTTCCTGCCATAAAAATAATACATGCTTCTTAGAGAATATCTGGGAAACACAGAAAAGAAAAAAAAAAAAAACCACCCACAGACAACCCCTGTTGGCATTCTGCAGTCATTTTTCCATGCATTATTTAGACTGATTTAGTCAGCGATCATATTGTCAATACAGAATTGCATTCTGGCTTTTGATATCACAAACATTTATCTGCATTATTTGACATTTCTCATAAAGGTCATTTTTGATGATTACATGAATATTCCATCAAGTAGATATATCCTAATTTACTTAACCACTCTCCTACCAGTGTTGAACATTTAGGTTTCTTCCATTTTTCCTTCAATATCCTAAATAGTGCTGCAATGAACATGTCTGTTCTCAGGCTTTATTATTTCTTTAGGGTACATTCCCGAAGGTGAGATTTCTAGATCGAGGTTTAAGCAATTTTCAGGCTCTTCATGTACCCGTAGAGACCTGGTGTCTAATTCTAACCCTATTATCAAATTGTTCTGCAGTCCAAAACAAATCACCTCTCTGAGCCACTGATCCTGCATTTGGAAGGAATGAGCATCAGACTAACGCAACCCCAGGGGAATACTGATAAAGCACAGTCAGTAGAAGGATTTTAGCCTCTGGATGCTCCACCAGCAAAATCAATTGAAATGTGCACCTCACCACCTACATACTCTGGCAGCACCTTCCTTGGCACATTTGGTTTCTCTCAAAGCATTTTCATGCTGATTTACCATATCCTCTGCATGAAAGTCTGTAATTTGCTCCAGATGGAAAGGATTAGTAACGAGGCCTCGAGAGCAAAGAGAAGGTCACAGGTGAAAGACCAGAAACACCAGGCACTACCTCCCTGCCTTGCCCCGCCCCAAGGGAATGGGCCCCACCACCAGCTCCAGAGGAGGCCAGGGGTGCACAGCATCACTGCAGAGCTCACTGGCCAGGGGCAATTTCCAGACCTGCAACAGCCTGAGCAGATTCCTTCTGCCAGAAAATTGGAGTTGGAATACAAGACACTGTGGGGATCTGAGCAACATGGCTAACCCAAGTGGTGGTGGAACCAAGAGGTTGACAATAAGCCCAGGACATTGCTCTGCAGGGATTACAGGACAAGAAGGTGAGTGTACAGAACTAGGACCATCCCTATACCTCAGCTGCTGACAGCCAGTTCCGCCTCACTTCCTGTCTTGGGGAGTCCAAGAGCCTGCTGGCTGTGCCCTTACACTCCACACCCCTGTCTTTAGGTTTCTGTTTCTGGAATCAAGGGTGTCCTAGTGCTCCTTAGCTAGAGAAATTGGAGATTTAACAGAGATGTTTTGGAATATAGATGCCCAGGGCAACAGAACTGGGAAGAGAGACAGGCAAAGAATATCAGCAAATTAATCTTTTTTTAGAGAGAACCATACTACAGGGGATTGAACTCAGAGCCTTGCACTGTGAGTAGCAAGTGCTCTACCACTGAGCTACATCCCTAGCTCTGTTTATTTTATTTGGAGACAAGGTCCTGATAAATTGCCCAGACTAGTCTTAAAGTTGCCTGCCTCAGCTTCCTGAGCAGCTTGGATTAGAGGCATCACTACCAGGCCTAGCTAACAAATAAATCTTTAAACACTTGTTCCTATAACCTCCCCAAAGATGAAAAACTTAATGAGCCCAAACACCAGAGACAAAGAACCAGATCAAGAAAAGGTTTGTTCAGTCATTTCCGGTAGAAAGTACTCTTCAAAGATGATCAGGATGCACTGGCCTCGGCTGTGAACTCCAGTCCTAGGCTGACACAGGCAAGGGTGTGCTGCCTTAGAGTCTTCCCCAGGGGCCTCCTGGCTTGCACGCTTTGCTTACAGAGGAGGTTAGAAAACACAAAGAGGCTAAGGATGTAGCCTAGCAGTAAAATGTGTGCTTACCATGTGAGAGGCCCTGGATTCAGTCTCCCAGCACCAAAATAAAAAAGAAAGGTCAAGAGGAGAGCTAAAGAAATCATCTTCCTTCACCCCGGACCAGCTGTGCCCTGCATAAGAAACGTCTCCTTCCAAGAGTGAGGCCTGGAAGGAAAGGCAGTATCAGGGAAAAGTTCCAGCTCTGGAACCAGGGAGTATTCCCCAAGGGCCTAGATGAGTATTTCTGGGGGTCACTGCCCCGCCTGGCTCCCACCCTGGGCAGTGCCACGACCAGGTGTCATGCAGCCTCCTGTCCTCTCTAGCGGCTCCTCATTCTTTAGGTTAGCAATCTAAAGGTGCTTCATGCTGACTACAAGGAGATCACTTCATGCTCCCAATCTATCTCAACAGCCGTAAAACTGGGAGACGCTTCCTGCCTCACAGAGTCACAGATGTCAGGCTAGCCAGGGAAGACTGGGGCACCAGGACTGGGTCCCCTGAAGGCTGTTCACTACCCCAAGTTACCAGGGACACCATGGACATCCACTGCAGGCCACCTGCAGACTGGGAGGCACAGCCTCCACTCGGCTTACTGAGAGCTGACAGTGTACAAGTAGGAAAAACAGAAGCAGAGTTGGGGATTTAGCTCAGTGGTAGAGCGCTTGCCTAGCAAGCACAAAGCCCTGAGTTCGATCCCCAGCAACAGCACCCCACCCCGCCAAAACAAAGAAAGAAAAGTAGAAGCAAGAAGTTAAATTCCCAAGACTTTAAAAAACTTAAGACCCTGTGATTTTTCTATTCCCCAGGCTACCTCCCATTCCACTGGAGATGCTGTTCCCTGGAAACGGGCCACAGAGGGAGCCAAGCTGGCCACCCACTGCCACTGCTCTTAGAAGGGGGACTGGGACATGCAGGGTGCCGGTGTTCCTGGTGGAAGGTGGAATGGTGACCTAAAGAGAAAGATACCTGCAGAGTGATTTCACCAGCAGGTCATTAGGAAAGATGTGGACACTCCCCCCCACCAAAGAGTGCATATGAGTAGAGAGGTTCTCAAACAAAAGGCTGGAGGGTGGTAGATTCTGGTTCACTTGAGGGATCTTGGACATTTTAAAATCGAAGAGCAAAAGTCAAAGCAGGTACCCAGAGGTTGATAGTGACTGTCAAAACTCGTAGTCTCTGAACACTGATTGTGGGAGGAGTGGATCAGTGTGGCATAGGGAGAAGGGAACTCAGGTAGGCAAACAATGCCAGAGAGGAGGGTAAAAGTGTGCAAGGCTAGGAGTGCTTAAGAGGGAAAAGACAGAATGAAACCAAGAGAAAAGAAGTTCAGAAAGAATGTTTGCAGAAAATGTGATCAATATATGTACAATGTACCAATACATGTTCTGGGTTAAAAAAAATAAAATAAAATAAAATAAAATAAAAGAATGTTTGCAGAAAGGCAGAGCTGTCGTAACACTTGAAAAAGCTAGCTGAACCAAGATGCATCATGTACAGGTACAAAATAAATGTGATGAATGTAACCATTATATGTAAAATGTACCAATACATGTTCTTGGTTTAAAATAAAATAAAATAAAATAAAAAGGAAAGAAAAAGCTAGCTGAGAGAAAGACGAGGAGGGAAAATAGGGGCTGCCAGGGATAAGTCAGGGCAAGGACAGCAGCCTGCACACAGCCAGTTACAAAATGAGCCACATGATCCAGCACATGAACCATGCAGACCAGTGCATGGGCCAGAAGCTGGGTAGACATTATGGTAAATGCATCTGCTCAGAAGGGCCTGTGCCTTTAACAGACAAGAAAAATTAATAATAATGATAATAATAAAGCACTTACTCTATCTGCTTGGTACTGAATGAAAGGACCAACTTGACAGTTACAAGAGAACTGGAGGAGAAGGTTCAACTCCAGACCGAGGGTAGCAAAGACCACCAATGGTCACTGAAGAGTGACCCCCAGGTCAAAAGAAGGAAGAAACGGAAGGTGACCAGAGTGGCCATTTGGGCAGACTGAAAATTAGAGTTCCATTGTGAAGACAAAAGCTGAATGCAGGATCAACAATAAATTCTGGAGCTGCCTAGAGACCAGTGGGCTTAGTGAGAGGTCTGAAAATCATGGCAGAAGTTGGAAGACCCCAATGTGTTTGGTCTGGAGAGAGGAGACCAAGCGCCACACTCCAGGAGCCTGAAGGTGGCCCTTAGCAGTATGGCAGTGCAGGTTGTTGGCTCCCATCCACCTTACTGCCCTGCTTGTGCCTCTTTTTCTGTCCAGGGAAGAAGCAGCAGCCCTCACCTCTCACACAGTGACTTGCTAGGCGAGAAGAAGGTCTCAGTCAATAGTTCTTAAGGTTGTTAATGACAACAATTAAAACCTCCCAGTTCAAAATTCAAAAACCCAACAGCTCCCCCCAAAACTAACAAGAATATGTGGTTGTTCTAAGTAGTTACTGAAAGTAAAGTTAAGAAAAACATAAGTTACTTGAAAGTAGATATAGGATTCAAAGTTAAGCAGAATTTTCTAATATGCAGCTCTGTCCAATAATGGAATTGGTTTCCTGGGAAAGCAGTGAACTTCCCATCATGAAAAGTAGCCAAGCAAAACTTGCAGAGCCATATGCTAGGGAGATGCAGAAGAGATTCCTCAGTAAATCTCAAAGGTCTTGTCCAACTCAAGATCCCACAAAATAAATTTCACAGTACAACAATCACAGACACATCTGGAAAATCACAGAGCAGCAGAATTAGCAACCAGCCTTTAAAGTTGAAAGAAGTACACTAAAAGCAAATTAAAATGTAGATTTACTGACTGCATGGTTAATAAGCTTACAGTCTACATTACCCTAAAAGATGGGAGGAGCTGAAAACAGAAATAAGTTCAGGAAGGGCTTAGACGAATGAATGAATATTCAACCCAAAGCAGGTTACCCGAGGCAGTGAGAGATGCATCCAAATGCTCCTGCCAAGCCCCGTGGCAGAATCAGCACATGTGCCCATCCCCTAGTGCACACCTGCCCCTCCCAGTTCACGACACACGAGACCAGATGGACTGGGATTCTTCCTAGCCACAGAGAAACGTCCCACACGGCGCCTTCCTACAGAAAGGCCCAGCTGGTGACGCCTCGAACCAGCCCAGCCCCAAAAGGAGCACGGGGTCAGGGCCCCACCAATCAAGCCCTCCCCCTCCCGCAGGTGAGGAGAAGGTCACAGAGCTCACTCACAGTCTGGACAGAGCCTGGTTGTTCTGGAATAGCAGTTCTGGCAACATGTGCAGCTGGTTCCGGTTCAGTCGTCTGAAAAAGAGAAAAGTTGGAAATCCGAATGATTTCTCAGAAGGCACCAGATGCAGAGTCATGACACAAGGGTCATTCAAGTCCTGGCAGGGTCAGCATGTAATCAGCAGGAAATTACCTCCCCTGGGCCACAGTTTCATCTATAAAAGGGGAATTCTGCCATCCAGCACTTGGCGGGACAAGGACAGAATACTTGTGTCAGAATAGTCTCCCGTTCTCTGCCCACACCCACCAGAGCCCTGAACTCGGGCTCTGTAATGGATAAGGCGCTTATTCCAGTACCACTTCCAGTAAGGCGCTTATTCCAGTACCACCTCGGCCTGCGAGGAGGATCCCTGGTGTGAGATGCGCCCTATGGGGTGGGAAGAGCCAAGCCTCTTGACTCCTAATTCCCTTCATCTGCATTTGACTAAGCAGTGGTTCGATGTTTATCATTTCCTTTGGGTCTTTTTCCACAAGGAAAATTATTTGATTTATGGTTTTATCATTAATGAAAATGCAATCTTAAATAAAAGAATCCTCAAATAATAGGAGACTAGGTACTCACTTGTATTTTTCTCACTCAACTATTCCTTTCCATGCCAAAGAATCGCGATTTACTTTTGTCAGGTGTGCACGCATGCATGCGTGTGTGCATGTATGCATGCACGTGTGTATGCGTGTGTGTGTGTGTGTGTGTGTGTGGTGCTGGAGATGGAAGGACCTCATACATCCTAGGCCAGCGCTCTACCACTGAGCTATCCTCTCATCCTCCCTTTCAATGGTTAGGTGTCATTTTCATAATTTTTAATCCCCCTAAAGGCAGACAGAGACCTTTTTGACATTACACACACAGGCAGGAGTGGGAATGCTGGCTCTGGAGTATGGCCTGATGAGAAGACATAACACAGAAAGGACCAGACTTGTCCTGGGAAGACAGCTCAGTTTCACCAGACCCGATTCTCCCACCTGAGGAACTAATTCTTTGACACCTGAATCTAGAATGTAATGAAGGACACTATCTAAATTTTGAAAAACTACAATAGACAATATTAAAAGTTAACAAGTATTATTTGGCCTCTACTACACAGCAGCTTATCCATCAAGGGATCTGGCAACCATAAAGTACATAAAGTACAGAAGGCTGGTCTGTGGACAGCCAGCAGGCTACCACCTGAGGAAGCTCTGGCCAAATGGCACTATCCCTGATACCAGCCAGGCCTGCTGAATCCGAGTCTGCACTCCGTGAGATCCCCAGGGACAGACACACACACACACACACACACACACACACACACACACACACACACACACAGAGCTGGAGAGGCAGTAACGTACCACACGGCCCCAGCCACAGCCCACAGCACGGTCTGAGTTACACGCTAAGACCACCATTAGCAGTTCCTTAACCCACCGTGATAAACCAGATCAGCTAAAATATTCTTCTGGAGGGCGAGAGAAAGACAATTTTATGTAGCCAGCAATCGCCTCTCTGTGGTTACCTCCAAGAGGGCCATCTTTCATCTGATTTGTGAGAACTGACTTTGCCACCACACCGGGAACTGCCACATTCCAGCACAGTTCAGCCAATCGGATCTGCAACTTTAGAAAACCAGCCAAAAGACGTTTACTTTAAAGAGCAGGCTCCTAGTGAAACACCATGTTGTCTTGGGAGGAAAAAGGACCACCAGTATAATGCTTAAAATAGCAGGAGCAGACATGAGATCACCCATGTTCCTTCACCCTAGTCCAACAAATTAATCCTGTGATGATCACTGGTTTTTGTTTATTTCGTTTTCTCCCAGGAATTTCTTGTTCTCCTGGCTTCGATTTTTGAAAAACACTTAGAGGGGAAAAGCATTCGATGCCTGGTTTAAAGTAAAAGCTCAAAGGACACCCGAGGAGGGAGCATGGTGAGGGACACGCAGGTAACTCGAGGAGTGACTGCCCAGTAGTAGCCCTCGCGGTGTGTCAGACACTTCTCGGCACAGGGGGAAAGTAAAGAGGAAGACCTGCTTCCTGCTCGTGGATGGCCTGCCCGCAACACCTCAGTTCACACACACACCTCCTCCTCGCAACAACCACAGGAAAGGGTTTACTGGCACCATCCTGCCTCACGGTGTGGCTCTTCGTAGGTGCCCAATGTTTGCTTTTGGCTTTATTGAGTCTCCCATCTTTGATGGATGAGGGGATTGGGATGTTAAGAGGTGAGTGACTCATCCGAGTCCTCACCGGGTAGTAGCTACAGGATTCTGAAGCCTCCGTTTCCCCAGCCGCCCAGCTCACAGAGTGGGCGAGCCTGCTCCCTGCCCTCCCGGTACAGGCCAGCACATCCCGTGGCGCACAGACCCTTCCCCGCCAGGAGGCCCTCCTCTTCTGCTTCTGCACTCCAGCTTCCTAGCTGCTACAAGAACCAGCTATGGCGCTCTTTAAACTTGTTTACACTATTCGTAATTATTCATAATTATACATTTGTTATTATTCAAAATTATAATTAAATTTGATTAATCTGATTCATAAATGAATGAAATAGTAATGGGAAAAGAAAGACTTTTCTCTATGAAAACTAAAGATTCAACAAAAAGGAAACCTGCTTATTATAGGGCTATTGAATTAAATAAAAGACTTAAATCTCCACTCAGATTGTTTCCAACACCATTAAAATTTTTTCACTCCACCTTCAAGAAATCAAACGAAAAATCATAAATATTTGTGAAGCCAGGTGTGGTGGCACATGCCTGTCATCCCAGTACTCTGGGAGGCTGAGGAAGGAGATTGCAACTTTAGCTCCAACCTCAGCGACTTGGCAACACCCTCTCTCAAAAATGAAAAAGGCTGGGGATGTAGCTCAGCACAAAGGGCCTGGGTTCAATCCCTAGCACCACACACACACACACACGCACACACGCACGCACACGCACACGCACACACGCACATGTTCTTGTGTGTGGTTTTGGTGAGGAAAGCCTACAGAACCACAATGAGTATCTCATACTAAAAAGAAAATCTTAGCCAAAAAAAAAAAGAAAGAAGGAAAAAAGAAAAGAAGAAAGGCTGGAGAAAGGTCAATGAATGCACAATTCCATGTTTTAACTGAAAATGAAATGTTCGCAGTCTGTATTTTTTTTTATGACTCCCTACTTCAATCACCCGTTAGATTAACTGATCACTGCTAGCGTCTGACAAGTTCAGAGCAGGCAGCCACTGAACTGGCCACTCGCGGAGCCACAGGCGGCAGGTACCGGATGCCGGCAGGGAGTTGGTTGCTTCTACCGTGAAACTGCTGGTGACCCACCCGGAAGAAAGAAACTGGAAAAGGACAGAGGGACACTGTCTGCAGTGACAAGTCATGACTCAAAAAACAAGAGCCAGAGCCCGGCAAACTTGGGATGGCAGCAGCAGGCACAGTGGGGTCACCCTGGTCATGTTCAGACCCCCAACTCCCTGCCTGCCTCTTCTCCTCCAGGGCTGCACCAGAGTTGGGGCCGGGAAGGGCCGAGCCCAAATCAGCCCTTCACAGCCAGATCATTAATATGTATTTTGTTCTAAGCCTTTCAGGGAAAGCAAACATGGGACCAAACATCTGGTCTACCTGTGAGTTCCTTATCACTAAGTTCCAAGTCTGGATGAGAAATACAAAGGAAAGGTTGCCTTAATTTTCTTCCAGCCTTCAAGGAGACAATGAGACAACTGTATTTCCCTTTGGTTAATATTTTATTTTCTTGAATTAAAAGTGAAAGGTGGGGGCCGGGGATTTAGCTCAGTGGTTAGAGTGCTTGCCTTGCAAGCGCAAGTCCTGAGTTCGATTCTCAGCACCAAAAAAAAAAAAAAAAGAAAGGTACGGTATTAGGTCCTGGTCATTCAGAGCTCAGGTTTTGAAGGTGGAATGACCCAGTTCTAATCCCCTCTTCTGGACTATATGAGCAAGTGACTTAAACTATGTGTGCCTCTGTGCCTCACCTATAAAATACCACCTGTGGCAGTGTTGTTCCAGGATTAAATGAGATACTACACACTTACCTAGTTGTCTGGTACAATGTAAGTATCAGTGAGTAGGTACAGTACAGTGAGTAGGTATAATCACTATTACGAACTCACTACAAGAATAAAATCAAAGTGACCTGTGTTCTCACCACTTGACATCATTGAGTACTAGTGGTCTCAATTGTTTTACTAATATATTCTACTCACAAATTGTTTTTATTTACACGAATGTCACATCCTGACTTTTCCAGTTAACATTGTATTGTGAGCACATTCCCATAGTCTTAACTATTCTTCAAAAAATAGGATTTACATTCTGTCCGCACCAGAATGGCTGCTTCCAAATTTTTGTATTTAAATAATGTACAATGACTATTCTGACGTATATGAATGTTTAGCCATGTCTCTGATTATTTCCTTAAAATAAAATGGACTTTCTGGTTCAAAGAGCACAAACACTGAGACCCTTGACACCTGCAGCTAAACATTTTGCAGAAGGCACAGACAAGAGACCACCATGAATATGAGAGTCCACTCCCAACCCAGCTCGCCCCACATTTTCTTTTTTCATGGTCACCAATCTGAAATCAAAAATTAATCAGAGCCCAGTTTCAAATTTCAAAGCCCTGGTAAGGCGCAAACCACGCAAATCAGAACACACCACCACCAGCATGACCACACCACCCCTGTCTCCATGCTGTGTCCCCAGCACCGAGGACACGGACCCTCGGGTGGCCCCTGGGGCTTCTGGGTGGGTCCTCTTCACCCACCAACAGGGCCCTTTCATTAAAAACAGGCAAATCCATCCCGGGTGATAGCTCGGTGATAGAGCACTTGCTTAGCTTGCTCCAGGCCCTGCGTTTGATCCCCTGAACCACCAAAAACACCAAATAAACAATAACGAAGCACACAAATCAAAGAACAGTGGTTCTGCCCCTAGGTGAGATCAGATGGAATTTCACTCATGTGAGTTTTTTTGCCACTACATATTTTTCAGGAACAGAGAGTTATGGTGAGAATGGAGGCGGGTCGCGCTTTCCCTATTTCTCTCTGCCTCCATCTCGCCAGAGCCTGCAACCACTTCCACGGTGCAGCTGTTCCTGGCTCCACCAGTCGGGGGTGGGGGGCAGGCTGGGTCCCTTCCCTGAGCGCCCGCCAGCTCCCTCTCAGTGCCAACCAGCCCCGCACCCTCCGCGCCTGCGCCCGCCGATACTCACAGCCGCTCCAGCTCCTTCATGTCATCAAAAGCTCCTCGCTCCACAGCTCCGATCTGGTTCTCCATCAGCTGCCTGGGCGCAAAGACATAGGACAATACGGGGTTTTGGACAAGAGCTCTTAGAAACAGCTGGCACAGGGAGGAGCCAAGGCAACTCTGCCAGGGCGGCGCTGGCACAGGACTGAAATAGGAGTCATGCCCGGCCCCCCACAGACCCACATCCTAGCCTAAGTGGACATATTTCCTTACAGCTTTGCAAACCCCCCCCCCACATCAGCCCCTCACAAGCACGTCCTCCTTCGGCCCAAGGGCACAGGTCCAAGGGACAGAGCAGAGGGCTCAGCCGTGCGAAGGAAGAGAAGCCCTGCCGACCAGAAGAAGCCACACATGCAGCAAAGTCCACCCTACAGTTGGCAGCTGACGCCCCTCTGCCCACACTCCCACTCTGCCTGCCCCATCTGCTGAAGAAAGAGGGGGCGTCTGCAGCAGCTGAACTGTGTGGCTCCATGTGACACCATTTCCTCGCTGCCAGCAGGCTGTGGAACCAGAGTGACCAGCTGGGGGCACCACTCTTCACCAGCAGGTGGACTGTCACGTGATAATTTTTGAGATGCCAATGTTTTCCCCTCCCTACTCTCAAACAGTGACATATGTGCTCCTGTGTGATCCTTGGACAAGGTCTGGGGCAGGGAAGAGGGCAGAAGCTGCTACTGGACACTTTCTCTACTGCAGGCCTGGGGGTGGGGAGACGCTGGCGGAGAAGAGGGCTTCCCTCAGACTCAGAAAGGGTCCAAGGTCAGTGGGCTCTGGAGCAACAGAGCCTCTGTCCGCAGCCTGTCACCCATGGCTCAGAGAGGATTGGCCCACTGTCCCCAGCTCCTCCAGAGGCCCTCAGAATGTCTCGCGCTGGATTTTCTGCCAGCCAAAAGTGAGTTGATGTAGAGAAAATAAATGCAACTCTTCCTGCACTGCTGAGTTCAAGCTGCTCCTTGTCACACTGCATGCATGTTGAGGCTGCCTGTGCACCCTGAGATCAGTAGAGCAGGGGGAATGAGGGAATAATGCCCCTTCCCCAAGCGCCTCACTCCATCCTGACAAGGCAGGTGACACAATGGCCGTGATGTGACAAACAGCCAATGCCCACCAGGGCTGCACTTGCCCCTCCAGTATCTGCCACCCTCAGACCCTCAGGCACCTGAGCCTCAGTGGAATCACATCCATCCTCGACTTCCCCCACTGGCCTCCTTCTCAAATCAAGGAGGCTGTGGCCTTGCTCGGGGGTCCTTCCGAGGCACAGGCTCATTAGCTCTCTGGAGATTGCTAAGGACTGAATTGTGCCGCCCCCCAGCCTCCCCTATTCGTATGTTGAAGGTAATGAGATCATAAGGGTGGGTCTGATTCGGGAGGACTAGCAAGTTTAATCAGAAGAGGCAGAGATGCTGAGAGCCCTCCATATACATGGGGAAAGGGCCAGTGCGGACACAGTGAGAAGGTGCCACCTGCCAGCCAAGAAGAGATGCCTCTGCCTCCGCCCAGAAATCAACCTCGCCAGCACCTTGGTGTGGGACTCTCAGCCTCAAAACCATCCAGTTAGGCCCCCAGTCTGTGGCATTCACCACAGCAGCCAGAGCTGACTAATGCAGGGACCTAAAGATTTTTCATGGCCACCTGGCCTTCCCTCGTCCCCAGCCACTGGACAAGGGCACCTCATCTGTCCAGCCCGGGCCCTTGGCCGTGAAGGAAGCAGTAGCTGCTCTGGTCAGGATGCAATGTCACCTACAATCTCTTCCCCTCAGGGGCGCCGAGACCCCACAATGGAGGGACTACTCCCAGGGGTCCGAGCAAGAGGGAAGGCTCACGGGGAGCAGCATCCCATACTCACAGCACCCGAAGCTGCTTGAGCCCAGCAAAGTCGTTCTTATGGATCCGAGTGATGTTGTTGCCGTTGAGTTCCCTGGTGGAGAAAAGAGGAAAAGTGGTGAGGGGACCGGGCTGGGACCCCAGGCCAGGGTCTCAGCTCCCAAGTCTGTGTTAAGGTCCAACAAGTGGGGGCCTCTTTGCAGGAGACATCAGCCAGCAGGAACGACAAGGCAGGAGACATATTGTGGAGTGCTGCAGAAAGCAAAATCATGGTTTCTGCCCTTAAGAGCTCAGTCTGGTTGGAGAGACAAGACATAGACACAGGAAAGAATTACGAATCGAGTCAATGACAGGATGGCACTCTCACTAAACCTGTTTCCCCGTCTATAAAATAAGGACACTGTGTTCACCTTCTGATCAGTCACACAAGCACCCTCATGGGTGTGTTGGCAAAGGGCCCCCTGGGGAACACTACAGTGTCATCATCTAGTGACACTGGCTCCGGTGA
>PVJO010003583.1:0-101325 GCA_004026905.1 Hystrix cristata | reverse complement strand
CTCCGCCCTTCTGAGGCCACATCTGCTTCTCCCTTGACCCTTCTAGTTGTCCACCACAGACATGGACCTCACCTCAGAGACCAGCTGGCCGCACCTGCCCACCCTGCCTCCCAGGCTGCTCCTCTTCCCAAGAAGCCTGCTCAGCCTGGAAATGCAGGCCAGTCCAGGGGGAGACACTTCATACCCCAGACAGTTCTTCCAGGGGACCACACGGCAGCACACCCCAGGCCCAGCACCCTCCCCAGCCCTCCAGCAACTATTCGGTCCTGGGGCAGCTGCTGCTCACAGCATCCTGCTTCCTCGCTCACTGCACTGTCGGTCACTTGCATGCCTTGCACCAACCTAAATGCCCCAGCCCAACACATACACGTATGCACAGACCCATGCACGCTTGTGCACACCATGCTCACCTGCAATTTTCTCAGTCAGCTAACTTGGGCCAAAATTTCCTGATATAGCCACAAACCTGACCCAAGTTTAAGCTCCCTGTGTGGAACACGTTGAGGAGGTGTGTTTGGTCTAGACCTGCCGTGTCCAACGCACAGCCTGCAGGCTGCGCATGGCCCCGGACAGCTAGTAATGCAACCTCCTAAGACTGTAAACATTTAGCGTTATTATGTGATATTTAGCAATGTTTTCATGATTCAACTGCACAGTGCTCAAGCACAGACTGTATAAGCAACAGCAGGACCTTGTGCAGGGGAGAGTGCAGTGCTAACTCTGCTTCCTGTAGTCACCACACACAGAATCAAAACCCGCCTCTATGAGACACTATATATGTGGTCATGCAACTTGGTGAGTAAAACAAAGCAATGACCAATAATAATATTTTAACCTACCTACATGTGTGTGTGCCCATGAAGATGGACATTTATTGTTACTAAGCAGACATGTAAGTTTTCTTATTTCATAAGGAAGCTTCAGCTTGTTTGTTATTTTGTAAAATAACTTGAAAAGCTAAACAAAAATGTAAGGTCAAATATCCCACAGGTTTTATGTTTATGTTGCCCTCTTTGTATGCTATAATTAAAAATGTTAAAAAATAATAATAATAATAAGGGAAATGAGGTTGGGGATTTAGCACAAGTGGTAGAGTGCTTGCCTAGCAAGCACAAGGCCCTGAGTTCAATCCCCAGCACTCTCCCCAAAATAAGGGAAATTTAGTTACTTGTATACATTAACAATATATTTTATATGCAACCCAAGGCAGTTCCTTTTCAGCCAGTGTGGCCCAGGCAAGCCAAAAAGTTGGGCACCCATGGTCTAGACCAGTGATGGTGAAGCTTTTAGAGACTGAGTGCCCGAACTACAGCCCAAAACCCGCTTATTTCTTGCAAAGTGCTAGTACTGCAATTAAACCTGAATACTAAGGTTTTAGTTTAGAAAAAATAACTGTTATCCAATGCTCAGCTGCTGGGGTGACTTGGCTTGCATGCCCATGGAGAGGGCTCTGTGTGCCCGCTGTAGCAGGCGTGCCATAGGATCATCATTGGTACAATGGTCTAGAACAGTGATGGCGAACCTTTTAGAGCTTTCAGTGATAACAAACAGTCCACAATGGCACTTATGCCACAGGTTCACCAGCACTGGTCTAGAGCTGCTTCCAGTGAGAACAGCACCACACATTACTCACTTCTGCACCCAGGATACACATCCCCACTTGAGTCAGGGAAGTAGCCACTGTGCCGTCCTTGAAGAAAGGGCGGCTCTAAGACACTGGTGCCTTCTCAAGGCCAACAGCTGGTAGACGACAGAACCCACAGCCACAGCTGGCTGAGGGTAGGGCCTAGATTTTCAGTCTTGGTTGACAAGCCAATAAGTAGTTCAACTCACTCTCTCTGCTCTTCCCCCGGGCCTTCCTCCTGATTCTTAGGAGCACCTGAAAAATCTCATTCTCTGTTCCTTGCCTCTTTTCTGAGGGACGCACAATTACTTCTCCAAATTAGCATGGCCATCAGCATGCTCCCCTGACCAAGCCACTTCCCTGTCCTAAATGCTATGAGGACACCTTCTCCATGTGACATGGGCTCTTTTCAAGGGAAAATGTTTGGGGGGGTTATTTATTTTGTTTTGTTTTGTTTTTATTGTTGTTGTTTTGTTTTACTTTGCTTTTTGTATTGGAGATTGAGCCCAGGGCCTTTGCACTGAACTACATTCCAGCCCTTTTTTTGATGTTATTTTTGGGTTTAGTTTTTTGTTTGTTTGTTTGTTTGTTTTAGATAGTCTCATAAAGTTGTTACATTGCCCAGCTTGGGCTAAAACTTTTGGTCCTCCTGCCTGAGCCTCTCAAGAGTGGAGGGATTACAGCCATGTGCTATCAGGCCCCACTGAAAAGTCTTTTTTTTTTTTTTTTTTTTTTTTGAGACAAAGTCTCACGATGTAGTTCAGGCTGGCCCTGAACTCACTGTATAGCCCAGGTTGGCCTCAAACTTGTAGCTATCCTCCTGCTTCAGCCTCCCAAGTGCTGGGGTTACAGACATGCACAACCATGACCAGCTGAAAAGTCTTTTCTTACTGAATTAAATATTATTCCCTGGAGCAGCCACCGATGTTCTCCTTCTGCAACACAACCATTCTTCAAATGTTAAAACATTATCATAAGCCCTTTAAACTGGCTCCCATCCCAAGCAAGGCAGTCTTCTTTAAGCTGTCCCCTCCCCAAACTGTCTCCCTCAAACCCAAAATCGCAAGGCATTTTTGATTGTCTTGTTTTTCTCATGATGAAGGTATGTCAGCCTTACTTATATGAGCAAAAATGTTAATGAGTAAAGTGGATATCAACAGAACGTTCCGTAGTTGAATTCAGCACACCCATGAAACAGAATAGGTACTGTGCAGCCACTGAACATGCTACACATCTGTTTGTGTTGTCAAGGAAAGCCACCTGTGACAGAGAAAAGCGGTGGTGGGTTACAAGACAGCCTGGATTCCATGAGCCCCTTCTTCAAACACACACACACACACACACACACACACAACAACACAAGTAGGACCACAGGACAAGCTGGGCTGTACGCCACCTTGTCATGGTTAAATGCTAAGTAGTGAGACATGAGGTGCCTTTAGTTTCTTTTTATGCTTTTCTGCACTGTAATTTTAAAAGTCATCTATATTTCCATAAGCCAGTATAATATCCAAGTTATTGCATTTAAAAATAAGAGTAACATATGTACATTTTTTAATTTTTTCAATTTCCTGAAGAATAAAGGAAAAATACCATCACTACGAATAATCTCCGCTAGTTTTCTGGAATATTTTCTCTCAAGTCTTCTTTCTTTTGCATCCAATTTTTATATAGTTGAGCTAATTCAATAATTAGACTAACTGGGCTGGGGATTTAGCTCAGTGGATAGAGTGCTTGCCTCGCAGGCACAAGGCCCTGAGTTTGATCCCCAGCACCAAAAAAAAAAAAAAAAAAAAATTAGACTAACTAAACCCTTTCATAAGGTTCTGAAGATAAGAGGATGAATAAAGCAAAAGTACTACACACTTCCATAGCTTCACGCTTGGCTTGCTGTCCTCATCAGGGTCTGACTAGCCATGAAGTATCCCTTCATTTGAGTGAAGCAAGTGCCTGGAACATTCTCTGTTCGTGGAACACCTGGGCTGATTTAATATTTTTCACTTATAAACAATATTGCATAAATCCCGGTGGGCATCTAAGAGGAAAACATTCCGGAAAAGGAATTACTCAGTCAAATGTCATGAGAAATCCAATGAATCTTATAATCATTTGTTTATTCCTTCTCATGGCAATCATGTTCATAAAGCAGTTGAATATGGTAAGTATTCCCATTTCACAGATGGAAAATGAAGGCTAAGGCTGGGTCCAAATGAAACCCAGGAATGCTAAGGATGGAATCACAAAGGAGGGGTGGCAGTGGACACACTGACAAGAACTTCTGACGACATCTAGCAGCTGCAGGCCACTCTCTCACCCTTTCCCACCAGTGCACACTGGGAAGACATTGGGACACATTCCTTGGCCTCCAGGCCCTGCTCCTGTCCCTCACTCCCCACCCATCTCTGGGCCTACTCAACAAGAGAGCTGGACAGGCAGGGAGCAGGGACAACAGTGCAAACAGCAAAGCCAATACAGCCTCTCCCCCAGGAGGCCTTGCTGCTGGCTTCCAGGCAAGACAGCCCTGAATCAGCCTCGCTGTCTACTTAATGCCAGAGCTAAGTGCCTCCTCCCACCCCCAGGCAGCCTGCAGCAAAGCGCAATAGAATTGCCAGCATTGCTGCAGAAAAAGGCCTCCACTGGGGCCTCCCCTGCCCCAGCATGGTGGCCACAGGGTGAGCTCCTATCCTGGGGCAGCCAGGCCCACTTGACCCCCAGCAGAAACTGCTGGACCGAGGCAGGGGGTCATTGTTCTGCAGCTCCTGGTTCTCCAACGACAGGTGGTCCTTCAGTGTTGCCATGGAGGCCCCCTTCCCAGCAAGGTGCCTGGGAAGACTGGGACAGTGGCCGGAACCCCGAGACTGTTGCAGCCTGAACAGCAGATACGGTGGGCCCACTGGAATAGGACCTGGCCACATGTCTCAGGAGAAGCCAGGACCCAGGCTAATACTGTCTATGGGGGGATTTGTCACCAAAGGCCACACCCACCACTCTCCTTATTGGGCACCTACTGTGTGCAGATGTTGGGCCTGGCTGTAAACACACTTCATCTCATTGGCCCCTCTCTGCAATGTAGGAGGTAAGTCGTGTCCTCTCCAACTTGTGGAGGAGGAAATTGAGGCGACTGTGAAACAGCTTGCCCAGTACCACACAGCTAACAAATGGTGGGGCAAGGATTGAACCCAGACAGGCATGATTCCTCACCTTTCCCTAGACCACCATACTTCGTGTTGCTAGACTCACATCCTGTCTCATCACTTTGTCCCCTCATCTCGAGCAGTCATATCTTGGACAGCTGAAGTACTACCCAGGTGGTTTGGATTGGAAGCCTCACTGTGGGGCCCTGTAGTGAGACCGCATGTTCTGCCTAGACAACCACATCAGAGAACTCCCTGCTCCGCCGTCACACTACATGTGCAGCCTTGGTCATGTTCCTCGACTTCTCTGTGCCTCAGTGTCCCCTTTTGTAGAACGAGGATGATGTTAGTACTCACCTCTTTGAGGTGCAGTAAGGTTTAAATGACTTCCTATTTCTAAAACACCAAGAACAATGCTTGGCACACCATTAGTGCACTCTGTATCAGTATTATGTGCAGATCATTTTTATCAGTATTACCTGCTGATTATTTTTGCTACTGCTACTACTATTGGTATTTTCCTGAAGGACCGTGGCTCCCTGGGAGGTGGTGTCCCCAGGCCCACCTCAGGCTGGTACTGCTCGCCCAGTCCGGACTGAGCAGGAGGAGCTGGCTACTCTTGTACCAGGATGCTAAAGAAGGCCTAGACAGACACCCTAAAATGGTTCTCTCTCTTCTGAAAGTGAGGAGTTCACATCCATCCTTCTCCCAAAGGAGGATATACACCCCTGATGGCAAATGCCCCTGATTTCTGTCAGTTTCTGGGCTGAAAGGAAAACCCTAGTGACAAAAGAATTGGAGAATATCTTACAAGCAAAATTACGAAGGAAAAAAACAAAAACACACAAGGCTTTCTTGAATACTCTCAGGAGATAAGAATTTGATCACCAGTATCTGGGTGTTTGTGCTAAACCCTCCAGATTTCCTAGAGCTGCGGGAATAAACACCCTAATCCTTGGGGGGCAATTCTGGGGGCTCCTCGCACGTCCTTCATTCCCATTTCTCACCCTGGAGTTCTGGCCACTCCTGCTTTAACTGTGAATGAGAAGGCCTCCAGGGCTAGAAACCTGTTTCTCAGCTCCTCCTTTGAAATCTGAGCCCAGCCAAATGCATGGAACCAAGGGTCTGCAGCCAGGCCCAGGGAGCTGAGGAAGGAAGAATGTCCCTCCCAGCAACTGCCCTGACTGTAGGCCTGAGGCCCACAGAGCCCACCTCCCCCCACCCACTCTCACCCCATACCACCACCCTTGTGCCAGCAGACCTGCAGAGCCGCCAAATGGGCTCCCCATGTTCTTCCTGGCACCCCTCCAATTTGCTCTCCAAGCCACAGCCAGAGTGGTCTTTACAAGCCACAAATCTGATCAAGTCCTGCTCTACTTAAGCCCTTCAATGAATCCCCATTGCTCTTGGAATCTAGACAAAAATGTCTCTACCACGAACTGCAGGTTCTGTGTGGCCTTCCCTGGCCCCTTCCATCCAGCCGTGCCTCCTGGGTGGCAGGGCCTTTGAACCTGCCATCCCTGTGCCCAGAATGCCCTTCCCTCCCTCCCTTGCCTAGCCTACCTCAACTTTCCCTTCTGTTTGGTAAATCCTCCTGTCACAGGCCTGCAGCACCCCACCCTCTGCTCAGTAGCACAAATCAGGAGCAATCTTATAGTGATTTGGTGGGAAGCCTGGACAGATGTCTCGGCCCATGCCAAGATCAGAAGCTCTGTGAAGACAAGGCTGTTGGCTTTTTCTCACCTGTCTCCCCGGGGCCTAACACAGCGCATGGCACACAACAGATGTTTCTATAAGGATTTCTTGAATGCAGGAATGAATTTGCATTAAATTGACATAGCAAACAGCATTGAGTGAAGTGGCTTTTCCATGTTTCCCTACTCAACAACAAAAAATACATATATGTAACACACACACACATATTTCCACTAATTACAAGTGTTCTTCCCAAATGGACAACACCCAACGAGGATGCCACCCACTTACCATACCACTCTCTCTCCAGGTCCCTCCTTTCCCCTAGGTAAGCCTAATATGTACAAGAAACTAGTGCCCTGAAGGTCCACACTGCTGAGCAAGAAAGCTGGGCCACCACAGACAAGTGCCTTTCCAGGCCAGGCGCAGTCCCCACCACCTCAACATCACCAAGGTCACATCATCCTTACACCAGCCCTCAGAGGTGGTGCCACTGGCATTATCCTACAGGCTGTCGGCTAAGGGGTAGCACTGGGAAGCCAACCCAGGCTGGTGCAGTGTTTTGGCTGAGAAGTGTCAGTGTCGTGGGCTGGTCTGGGAGCCTTCTATGCCTTCTATGACCTTGGGCAGCACCTTTCTACAGTGTGACTGTGGTCTGTCCCCTCCAAAACTCGCATTCACATTTAGTCCCCCTAATGAGATGGTAAGAAGCAGGAACAGGAGGGATCCTTAAGAGGTGATTAGTGCTCTGTCCTCAGGAATGGATTCATCCATTCACGTGATTAGTGGATTAACAGGTTAAGGGATTATATTAAGCGTGGCTCTGCTATAAAAGTCACCTGGGCCAGGCCTCCTGTGGTGGGATTCCCTGCACCACATCAGGACTCTGCCAGCACAAAAGCCATTGCCAGATGTGGCCCCTTGGACCAGAACCAGGAGCCAAAATAATCCTCTTTTTTAATTACTCTCCCAATCTGTGGTATTATGTTATTAGCAGCAGAAAACTAAGACGTACTTCATCTCACAGTCTCAATTCCTTGTCTGTAAAGGGGGACAACAATGGTCCGTACCCATTAAAGGTGTCCTCTGGGTGGAGGATGAGGACAAGAGGACCTAAGGGCCCAGCGGGTACAGCCTGGGGGTGCAGAGAGGTGAGGGTTGGTGGAGGGGAGTCCTGAACACAGCGGCAAGCCTTGCCCGGGTCTCAAGGGACTCTGAAGTCCGGAGACTAAGGACAGAAAGTCAGAGGCTCAGCCCTCAGCCTGCCAGCTGTGGCCCTCAGGGTACGAGACTGAACGGAGACTGAACCGTCCTCAGCCCCTCGCCTGCAGGGCTGGGACTAAGCTCCCCATCCCCATGCATCTAAATGTCCCCTCCTCTAACCTGCTTCCTCTGGAGTTAGCTGTTCGAAGCTGTCTGTGTTCATTCAAGGTCCTTTGTGAAAGGCCGCCTCCCTTGCCAGGCTTCAAGAGCGACAGGCCACATCTGGTTCCTCACTGCCGTATCCCTAGCACATTCCAGGGTGCCTGGCGCATGGGATGTGTTGGCTAAACACAGACCAACCAAGCAGTCCCGCCCACAGAGCCTGGCTGCCCCTAGCCAAGGCCTGGCACATGCTCCATCCCTCCAGCTGAGTCTTCCCCACAACCCCCTCCTATATCACAGAGCTCCGACTCTGCTGAGTCCACAGGTCAGACACCAACCCAGTGCTCCAACTGCCCTCCACCAGGTGAGGAGTGGAGGAGTACTAGAGATGAGCAGTCGGGGGCCCCACGCCACAGCAGATTTGCTGCCAAACCCTCACTGCCTTGTGCTGGGGCTCCCGAGAACTCACCTTATTTCTTCAGCTGAGCAACAGCAGCAGCTACGCTAGCTCTATCTACAAGCTAGCTCATATGAGCCTCTTACTAGTACTTGGCTCTAGGGTTCCTTATCAGTCTCGACTTACAGATGGGGAACTGAGGCATAAAGGATTTAAGAATTTAAATTCAAAGGGCTGAGGGTAGAGCTCCGTGGCTGAGTGCTTGCCTACAGTGGTTTCAATCACCAGCCCTGCAAAGAAAAAGAAGAAGAAGGGGAAGGGGAAGAGGAAGAGGAAGAAGAAAAAGAATTTTCAAAAAAAAAATTAGTTAAAAAGGCCCCAAGTTCAATCCCCAGCACCAAAAAAAAAAAAAAAAAAAAAAAAAAAAACTAAGTTAAAAGTCACCCAGCTGGTAAGTAGGTTGAAGAAGAATGACTTGAGCCCTGGTATATCTGGCTTAAGGGCCCAGCTCTTTTTTGTTGTTATGGTGGTGGTGGTGGTAAAATAAATACAACATAAAATTCACCAACTTAACCAACTTAACTATTTTTAAGTTTACAATATGTTGACTATATTCACATTGCTGTGCAACAGACCTCCACAACTTCTTCATCTTGCAAACTAAAACACTGTTATATAGTATAGAGTCCCTCCAGTGCACAAGCACACACACATGCACATGCATGTGCACACACACACACACACACACACACCCTTACCCGCAGCCCCTGGCAACTATGCTTCTATTCCTGGTCTCAGTGAGCTTAATCACTCTGGGTATGTCATATGAATCATGTCCTATTCGTCTGTTTGCAATTGGCTTATTTCTCTTACTATGTCCCCCAACTTCATCTATGTTGTAGTACATGTCAGAATTTCCCTCTTTTTAAAGGCTAAAAAATACTGTATTGTATGTATACATAAACATTTTGTCTGTGCCTTCGCCCACTACTGGGTTGTGCACTGCTGTGTTGCTTTTACCTGCTGGGTATTGTGAATAACACTGAGCACTAGGCAAGTGCTCTACTACTGACCTACACCCCAGTCCTTTTTCTCCCCCCACCTGTTCTTGTTCTTTTCTATTATCAGGGATTAAGCCCAGTGCCTTTGCACTAAGACTCATTCCCAGCTGACCTTTTTTTGGAGAGAGGGTCTCCCTAAGCTGTGAAGTTTCCCAGGCTGGCCTCGAACTTGAGATCCTTCTGCCTCAGCCAAGTGCTGGGATGACACATGTACACCACCTCGCCTGGCTCAGCAGCAGCCATCATAGTAAGATGTGATATGATCGGGGCCTGGTCCCTTACTGCCATTCCATGGCGTGTCTGTGGGGAGGACCAGTTATGCCCAGTCCTTTAACTACTGAGGCCGCACCTTGCTCTTGTCAATGTACTTTCTAGGTCTGGGTCCCGCCCTAAAACTACCACCCTGCAGCCACCACCCCCTCACCTCCAGGCCTCTCTGCCTATTGCCTGCCAGCCCCTCTCCACTTAGTGCTCACCCCAGGCCCTGAGAGGCCACCACCTGCTGACTCCCTGACACTGGCCTCCACCTGCAATCCCACCTTCCTGCTCCCCCCAGCTCTCCTCACCATCCTCCACCTCCAGACCAGACACCTCTTCCTTGTGCCAGCCTGAAACTTGGGCGCATCCCAAACACAGCAAGCAGGAATCGTCATGGCCACTTTGCCTTTGTTGTCTTGATGTTAAGTACTTGACAGGTTTTGTACGTGCCGAATGAATGTCTAATAAACAACACAAGTTTAAAAACCAAATACAAAGGGTTGGGTGTTTTAGCTCAGTGACTAGAGCTCTTGCCTAGGCAAGCACAAGGCTGAGTTCGATCCCCAGTACAAAAAAAAAAAAAAAAAAAAGAATATGAACATATCTCAGAGCCTCAAGACTCAGGGACTCTCAGCTAATCACTTAGCAGCCAGCTGTGTGGCCCCGGGGCAGACAGCTTTTCCTCACTTGCAAAGCAAGGTTACTGGTATCTTTCTCCCAGGACTGCTGAGAAGAAAAAGAAAGATGCAGATAAAGGAACTCACTCAAGACTAGCACGAGGAAGGCGCTCAGAGCAGAGACCATAGACAGCGTTCAAATGCCCTCTCACCTGTCCGCCTCTCTAACCTATCTAGGCCTCCCCCCTCCCCACCCTCCAAGGACTGTGCTCCTTCCCAGGTTTGCACCCAGCCTCTCCGCTGCCCTCCCACATTGAGCAAGCAACTCTCTCCAAGCAGCTCCCCGTCCGTGCTTGGCCTCTCCTCTGCCTTCCCCACCACCTACTCCCACCATCTGCCTCCAGCCCTCCACTGCTCCCAAGAAACAGTTCAGCCCAGCTTTGCAGTGACCCCACCTCCTGTTCCCGCAGCTTGTGGGAACAGGACCTCTTCTTCGCATGGACTGACAGCTCCCCGCGCTGCCTGCCCTCCTCACCAGCTCCAAACTCCTTCCGTGGCATTTGCAGTTGAGGTTACTCTCCGTTCGGGCAGACTTTCAGCTCCTTCCCCTCTGCCACTTATTCCTTGCCTCCCTCCCTTAGAGTGGGCAGAAGCTGGTCCTCTTGTAGTCTCAAAGAATGCGCTTCCTTCAGGAGGAAACCGCAGCACCAAGTACTGGGTCCAAGTACCCCAGAGCCCAGGATTTGAATTCCCTGAATCACTTTTGCTAAAGAGCTACCAAATCAGTCTTTCTGGAAGGGCCTGGGAATCTGCATTTTATCTCAGCCTGCCTGCTAGCCTGCCCGACCCCAGAGCTCCACTGTACTCCAGTCACAACCTCGCCCTCCTGGGCTTGGACCTCAAGGCCTGCATGTCATTCTACCTGCCCTCTGCTGCATGTGCTTCGGTCCATGGCCTCTTAGGTCACAACCCCTGCAGGAACCCCAACTCCGTGATGCCTGTAGTACAGTCCTACTGCTACTATAGCAAACAGCCACACACTTAGTGGCTAAAAACAACACAAATTCATTGTCTTTCCATTCTGGGGGTCAGAAGTCTCCACTCAGTCTCTCTGGGTTAAAGCCAAGGCACTGGCAGACCTTCGTTGCCCCTGAGTGCTCAGAGATAATCCATCATCTTGTCGCTTTCACGTCCACCTTCTCTCCAGCCTCTTGCATCCATTCCTACATTGCCTACTCTTGCCTCTGACCCTCCCTGCCTCCTAAAAGGGCCACTACACTGGACTCATCTAGACAATCCAGATCACTCCCTACCTCAGGATCCTCGGATTCATCACATCCGCAAGTCCCCTTTACCACGCAAGGCAGTGCATTCACGAGTTCCAGGGATTTGCTCCTGGACATATTTGGGCACCTTTACTCAACTTAAAGCAAAGATCAGAACCCATGAAATTTCTCATCAAAGGTTAAAAAACAAAACAACTCATTGAGCACACATTTTCAGAGTACTGATAATGGGCCGGGCAATAGGATTACAAAGACATGAGACACAGTCCCTGCCCTCGGGAAAGTCAAAACCTGAGGTTTCCATCACATAAACCACCTTAGCAAAAAGGAGGAAGATTCTGCTCCTTACAGAAGAATTCTAATTAACAAATGCAAAAGGAATGAGGAAAACAGAAAAATCACAATTATATAATAATTATCACAGGCAAGATTCATTAATAGTTCCTTAAATTAGTAGGTGAGAATAAAAGACAACACAGGATACCACAGAGTCTCAAAGCATCACCCCCAAGACAGGTGTAGGGTTGTGTCAGTAATCCCGGCTGCTCAGGAGGTTGAGTAGGGCAATCCCAAGTTCAAGGTCAACCTGAGCCACTTAGTGAGACCTCATCTTGAAATGAAATATCAAAAGGGTTGAGGAAATAGCTCAGTAGTAGAGAACCCATAGGTTCAATCCCCAGTACTAAAAAAAAACAAAAAACCAGAAACGCACCACGTATATTTAATACATATATAAAACATACATACATATATATGTTAATATATAATATATTTTAGATATATAATATATATTTTATATATTATATATATAAATATATGTTTGCCTCAAGAAATATTAATTACTTGCCAATGGAAAGACAGTGACTTCCCAGTGGAGAAACCTGGCAGACAAGCTAGCTTAACAGGGAGATGAAAGTGAACATCACCAGCAACACAATAGATCACTTACCCCTGAAAGGACACACTGAGAGGGCACATCACCTCTGTGGCACTCCTACCAGAATGCATATCCCTAATGGAATCATGAAAAGCACCAGACAAACACACGCTGAAGAATATTCCACAAAATAACTGACTGGTAACCTTTTAGCAGTATCAAGGTCATAAAAAGCCAAGAAAGACTACAAAATGGTCACAGACTGACAGAGACCAAGGAGAGAAGACCAAACACAATGTGGAATCCTGCATTGGATCCTGGATGGAAAAAAGGCATTTGTGGGAAAAAATGGCTGGAGGCAGAATAAAGTCTGTAGCTTAGTTAACCGTCTTGCAGCCATGCTGATTTCTTAGTTTTGGTAACTGTTCTGTGGTTAGGAATGATACTAACGTTGGGGGAAGCTGGTGAAGGGTACATGGCAACTGTCAGGGTGGTTTTTACAACTATTCTGTACATGTACAAATATTTTGAAATAATAGTATTCTTTCATCTTTTAAAAAAAAGGAATAATTAGCAATAACAGCAAAACTTCTGCCACAGAAAAGCCAAAAACCAGTCACCATAATCAACTAGTCTCCCCATTGCCAGTCCCCCCTATTTATTCTCCACACCAAAGCCAGGCAACTGAGTTTCTTAAAACACCATTCACACTTGTCACTCTCCACTCAAGATCCCAGAGGCAGATGCTCAAAGGGTCTTCTCAAAAAGACACAGAACAGCCAGGCACAGTCGCTTACTCCTGTAATCCCAGCACTCTGAAAGGCTAAGGCAGGAGGATCACAACCCAGACTGAGCCCAGACTGGATCCAGCCCAGACTGAGCAGTTTAACAATTTAGCCAGACTCTGTCTCCAAAACAAAGGGGTGGGGGTGCAGGGATACAGTTCTGAAAATCAAAGTAAACATGATGGTAACAAAGTATAATTCAGTGAATAAAGTAATAATCCACATGATTACAAACAAACAGATGGAGGAGAAGAAAAAGTCATTCCTGACAAGGGAATGCCAGCTAACAGAGAAAAAAAGATGGAATTAGGAATTCAATGAGTGCTAAAACCGGTGGATTGAAGTTTGATGAAGAACAGGATATGCACATGGCCTTAAAATATCCCTACATAAACTATTTGTTAATAATATGTAAAAAAAAATGGTTATTGCCGGGCATGGTGAAACATGCCTGTAATCCCAGCACTCGGGAGGCTGAGGCAAGAGGACCGCTTCGAGTTCAAGGCCAGCCTGGATTACATAGCAAGACTCTGTCTCCAAAAAAAAAAAAAAACCAAAACAGTTATTTTCAGCAAAGAAACATGACAGAAGTCAACTTACCAAGGGATCAAAGCTAAAATCACCAATATTGGGACAAACTGACATCATGTGTCTTCTGACATGACCCAGAGGACACAATGCCACTTACTTGGCATTCCTTGCAAAAATGTGCAACTGGTGTGCAACCACCAGGGCAAATCAGATGTAGATAAACTGAGGGACACTCTACAAAATAGTTGATCTGTATTCCTCAACAGCATCGTGGTCAAGAAAGACAGAGGAGCTACTCAAATTAAAGGACACAAAAGAGCCATGACTAAATGCTTTGTGTGATACTGGCAGAATTCTGGACCTGAGGAGAAAAAATTGCCATCAAAGATAATACTGGGACAACTGAAGAAAAGTGAATATAAACTATGGAATAACGACACTGTTTTGATGTTAAATTTGATATCCTTTATCATTTGGTTGGTTGGTTGGTTTTGGTTTTTCCAGGCAGGGTCTCAGGCTGGCCTTGAACTCACTGTGTCACCCAGGCAGACTCTGAACTTGTAATAATCCTCCAGCCTCAGCCTCCCAAGTGCTGGGATTACAGGTCTGTGCCACCATGCTTGGTTCCCTCATTGTTAGAAAATATACAAGAATTTAAAGGAAAAAAATTAGCTGGGTGTAGTGACTCGTGCCTGTAACTCCAGCACTCTGGGAGGCTGAGGTAGGAGGATCCCAGGTTTGAGCCCAGCCTGAGCAAATCAGCAACTTAATGAAATCCTGCTCAAAATTTAGGGGGCTGGGGATTTAGCTTAAGTGGTAGAGCACTTGCCTAGCAAGTGCAAGGCCCTGAATTCAATCCCCAACAACAACAACAACAACAAAAATTAAACTTCTTAAAACGAGCTGGGAATGAATATAGCTTAGTGAAAGGACCTTGGCCTCAATCCCCAGTACCACAAAATAATAATAATAACAATAACAACAATAATAAAGGGAAAAAGTTAGTGTTTCCAACCTATTCTTCAATGGTTCGAAAACTTTTTTATGTGTGTAAGTTTGTGTAATACATGATAAAGCAAATGAAGCAAAATATGAACAACTGAATTAGGATAAAAGATATATAGGCGTTCCTTATAGTTCATTTATATTTTTGTTGCAACTTTATGCTGTTTGAAATTATAACAAAATAAAATTACAATGAACACAGGAGATCTTTAGAGATTTTAGAGGGGTGATGTAAACAGTCTAAGATTGGGTTGTGATGATGTTTGCACAACTCTGTTAATTTATTTAAAAATCATCGATTTGTTAATAAAATTAATAAAAAGTTTTACACACCTGCACACACCTGCTGTCAGATGCCCACTCATTCCTTGACTCTCCTCTCCCAGAACTCACCCCCACATGTCTTCACTCCTCGGGGGGGTCTGCCCCTTGCCCACCTCACCAGGCACAAGGCTCACATCTTCTGTGTGCCCCGAATTCCCTCACCCTCATCTCACCTCTACTTGCAAACCTGCCAGGTTCAAAACCCACCCCACCCTGTCACTGTAGCAATCTACCCTTCCTCCATCTAGTGACCTTCATTGTCCCCAGCTCTGTGCTGATGGGTCACTGACGCCACAGAAGATAGTACTCCAAGCACTTTACACGGATTATCTCATGTGAAAAAAAAGTACGTGCTGTCACTGGTCCCATTTTACAGATGAAGAAATCAAGTCACTAGTGAGCTGCCCCAGATCACCCAAGTGGCAGCTGATGGAACCAGGATTCAAATTGAGCCACTCCGGCACCAGAGCCTGCACTGGCAGCCACTGTGCTCCACATCCTTGCAGATGTCCTTGTATGTTTGTTCTTTCTCCCCCTCCTGGCTGCAAGCTCCCAGAGAAGCGAGTCGATAGGAAAAACAGACCTCTCTTAATGCTATGCACACGGCAGGTGCCCAACAGCTGTTTGTCCGCCATAGGCTGGGTTCCAGCAAGGAGAGGAGGGGTCGTGAGCTCCATCAAAAGGAGAAGCCAATTCTCCACCCTCAAGCTCAGCCCAGCTCCCTGGCTACTGCCCAAGGCCCGGCCGTCATCTGCTCTGGGTAATAAGTATTTGTATGGCGATAATTACAGCATTTGGGAAGAAAATCCCATTAAGCGAGAGCCCTGCCGAGCTGCTAATGCCGGCACAGAACTGGAGGCGGCAACTCCGCCAAACGCCCGTCTGCTCCCAATAATGCAGGAGCTGCTTGTCCCCGCCGCCCCTCAGCCAGCCCCAAAAGAGCACGGCCGCCCCTGCTGGCAACTTCGGGCAGGCTGGGCCACCAGCAGCCAGCCCAAGCCAGGGAAGGGGCACCAGAGAAGGGCGGCCCATCCGCCTGTGCTGCCCACTGCTACAGGGTTCCCAGGGGCTGCCTGGTGAGAGAAGAGAACGCCCACACTGAGGCCTAGCCCTGAGGGGCCCCCAAGTCCTCTTCACATGCCTGCCGGTCCCTGTCACCTTAATAACAACAACAGCCACCATTTATGGGGCACTTACCATCTGCAGCCCAGTGCACAGCGCTTCCTAGAGTGTTACCACGCCAGCCCTCAGGCCCATCCTGTGAAGCAGGCCCTCTCATCTCCCCCACTTTATGGGCAAGAAAATGGGAGATCTGGGAAGCACACTTTCCTCCGGAGTGCTTATCCCAGTTTGCAATTATGTGTTTATTCTCATATTGTGTCACTCATCTCTAGCTCCCCTGCTGGACTAAAACTCAGGAAGAGGACATTTTCAACAAGCACAAGTCAGATACGATCGACAGCACTCTCCGTGGACTGAGTGAATCAAACACTGTAACTCACCTCATGGGCCCCAGCTGCTGAGAGGCAGAGTGCGGCTAAAAACCAAGGCAGCTCAGCTCCAGAGCCATGCCCGTCACCACGTCCACACTGCAGTCCCTGCTCCTGACTCCAGGCCCCAGGACAAAGGTGCCCAGGTGTGGCGAGTGAGCACCTACTCGGAGCAGGCAGAGTCCAGGAGTGCAGCCCTCGCTCTGAGATCCCTTCTGCCCCACCCAAACCCTCAGGCTTTCAGCTTGGCCTTCTCAAATAGCAGTAATGTTATCACCTGTTTGAATTAAACAGCACTTTCACAAACATAGCATGAGTGAATCCTTGCAAAGGTAGTAGGTGTTAACACCAGAGATGGGGTGTGTGTGTGTATGCGCGTGCGCAAAACAACAACCACCTGCCAAGCCTGACAACGCACCCTCAAGGCACAGTCCCTCCCTCACTCCTTACCATCGACCTGCAAAGCTGTCATTGTCCCCGTTAACCTGCAGAAATGGGGTCTCAGAGAAAGTGAAGAACAGCACCACAGCCCAACCCCAGTCATTCAAAGCCCAGCAATAAGCCCAGCACACTGGCCACCATGTCAAAGCCTAGAAGAGCAGGAGACCCGCCCTACCAGGAGGTCACTCCCCAACAGAATACATGTTTCTGCCTCAGAACACCACAGCAGGCTGCCCAGAGCCCAGGCCAGCCAGGCTACAGTGACAGATATGGCTTCAGTGGCCACACCACAGCCACCATCCAGTCATTATCTGGAATTACCAACAGGCTCCCCAGAGCATCCATCCTGGGATACCGTGGGCAGTCACCCTCGATGTGATCGCCCAAGTCCTGGTGAGTGAGAGGGACCTACAGCAGCAGTGAGCTGAGCCCAGGGGAGGAGTGGCCTCTGCAGCGTGCACCAAGCTGGGACGGGGAAGACAAACTGATCTGCAAAGAGGCAAGGGAACACGGAGAGGACAGCAAGACAAGAGGTCTGCTGGGGGCAAATGGCAGCCAGCAGACCTACCTTCCCAGGGGTCCTGCCCCATCTCTCCATCCTTGGATAACCTGCGAGGGGCCAGGCAGATCCTCTCCCCTCTCTGCCGATACAGGAGACGCTGCAGCAAACCTAAAATACAAGTGCCCAGGGTATAGGGAGGAAGCAGAGGAGAGACATCCTAGTCCAAAAGATTTTTAAATTCAAAAAAAAATAATCCAACAACAAGTCAAGGTCCTCGTGTGGAAGGAAAAGAAAGTTAATGTTGGCCATGGCTGGGTCCCTCCCAGCCTGGGCCATACAAAGAGATGACATTTCCCAGGCCTCCTCCGCTCCTCCCCCAACTCTTTTCTGTATTTTAAATTGTTCCATCACAGTGAATTATTTAGCATTGCTTCCCCACTCAGCCCAGTGGCCCACAGTCCCTCTGGCTGAACCAGTTTTCTCAGTAGCTCTGGGGCCCACATAACCTCTTCCTAGTAGTCCCTGAAGCAAACCAATGACAATTTCTTCCCATGTGAGGGGACAGATTTGGACCTGGGGTTATGGAATTCTTGATCATAAAGTTGCCAGGCTGCCCAGGCTGTCATAGAAGCAGCCCAAAGGACAAAAGCAAATGTACAGCTGCAGTCTATCAAAATTCCAGCCTCAAAGCAAATCTCTGTTTCCAGCTCGGATACCGCACAACACCTACGTTGATTAGACAGCATTTGCCAGTTGTTTCAAGTCTGCCTGGGCCCTCACCACAGCCTCTTTCAGGATGCTCTCACCCTCTTCCCTTGGCTCTTCCAAGGCCTGCTTGGTGAACAGCCAGGCTTGCTCCTCTTTCCATGTCCTCTTCCAACCCCAGAAGCTTGGCATACTGAGCAAAGACCATACTTCCCCCATTCCCCCTACCAGGCTAACTGGCCCCTGGAGTCCCACCCCAGAGGAAAAGTCCAGATCGAGAAGGACCTGCTCGACCCTGTCCAGCTCCAGCCCCAGCCCTAGCCTCTTCCCACTGGACACATCATGATTCAGCCCCAGGGACAAGCTGGTCCACTTACCTGCTTCAGGCCAGGCTCCCCACCCCCACAGGCTTTATGCCATGCTGCTCTTCTCCCTGCATTGCCTGCCCTCTCTGCTTGGCGAAATCCCACACAAATGTGTTAAATGGCACATCCTCTGAGAAGCCCCTTCCATCCAGAAAAGGGGTTCTCACCCCCAATGTCTCGCAGCCCCATCACATTGCTGGCCTGGCCTTCTCCTAAGAGGTTACAGTTAGGGGCACCTGCCCAGTCCTTCAGATCACATGGCCCTTGAAGAAAGGAGAGGATCACTCCCCTGTTGGGGCCTCACACCCCGGGCAGTTCCTGGCTTGGTAAACATTTGCTGGATTAAATTAATGAGACTTCTCTCCCTATCCTATCTTAATAGGATAGAGCCTATCATAATAGGCTCTCACTTAACAAGCAAAAGGACATACAGACACTTCCCATCCATTACTTTCCATCCTCAAAAGAACCAGAGACCAGATATATCCTCCACCCCATTTTCCTGAGGTTCTGAGGGGTTTATAATTCACCCAAAGTTACACAGTTAATGATTGACAGAGCTGGTTGCTGTCAGTTCCAGAACCCCACTCTGCCCTATGCACTAGGAAACTACTTCCATCCCACAGACTGCAAAAGACTAAAGGGCTCATGAAAGCCAAGACAGACACTAAAAGTGATGAGGAAACATAAGGAGAAGACACCAAAATTCAAGATCCTAAAGCAAAAGAAAGGGGCTTGTGTGTCTCAGATCTAGGCTGCTGCCAGGGTAACAGCTGCAGGAAGTGCCCCAGTGGACAAGGCCAGGGGAACAGAGAATAGGCCCAGAAAGAACAGGAATAGAAGGTGACCTGGTGACCTCAGGCCTCCACTGGGCAAATTCTTGGTGCTCGGTTCCTCTCCAGGTCCACACAGGACAATGTACAGGCTGCCCCAAGGAAACTTGGCTGGGTCCTACCCCTCCCCGCCCCACCATTTCTTCCCAGCTTCACAACACATATGTATGCACAGACACACACCACATTGATCCCCACCTAGATTGCATGCAGATTGCAAATTCTCCAAAATCTCCAAGGGATGTTTCTGACTCAGCCAAGAAGAGTTCATAGCAAGTATGTGCTCGCTAATTGCTGGCCGTGGTGCATGGTTTGATCCAGCTCTCCAAAGGGTCAGATGTCCAGCTCTGACCAGCTGGGAGCCATGAAAATGTGCTCAAAAGTTATTGAAATATGTATATCTTTCCGGAGAGCCACCACAGTCACCCAGGCGTGCAGGAAGGGGAGTAGGGAGGTTTCAGGGCACCTTTTCTAAAGTCCCGATCAAAATTCTCATGGTGCCGGTCACCTCTGTGAGCAGTACAAAGGCTCTGCCTGCGACCAAAAATCCACACACAGCCCTCATCCATGGGCTCCCAGGGCTTCCCATGAGAGAGATGTCCTGTAAATACTAAGAATTCACACAGACACACACATTCTGCAGAAGAATGACAGAAAACAAATTACAATGGTCCTTACACACACACACCAGACAAAGCTCAGAGAGTATAGAAAGGATAGAGTTTCCTCAAGAATTCAGAAGTGGGAGAGAACAGGGGAAGAGAATGATGTTTTTATGACTCGTCATGGCCAATGTCTTTAACCTTGTGTCTCTGCTCCAAACTCCTGACCTCTCAGCATTATTCCCTCAGCTTCCAGTCTAGGATACTACTACCCCTCTCTGGGCGCAGAATGTAACACGGTCCAAGTCCCAAACCCTAAGCCCTCAGATTTCATTGTCTGCCCCCAGTCTGGGGTGGCAGGACTGGGGGGGAGGGAGCAGAAAACACCTGCAAGGGTGAATTATCAAGGCTCTGGGACAAACAATGGAGAGCACAGAGGAAACCGGAAACTTCAACCCCAAGGCACCATGCTGCCCATCACCAGGCAGCAAACCCTGGGAGCCCAAGTGAGCCAACCACTCAGAACACAGCCCAAGCCCCATGTGTCCAGAAGGAGACATTGTGCCTGGCAAGCGTGGGAAGCTTCCCTCCTGGGTGTCAGGACGCTGGCTGGCACGGATCCGGATCCGCAGGCACCTAGAGGAATAAAGTGCTAGTGCAGTGGGCAGGGCCTACCAGTGAAGGGCGCTGGGTGCAGGTGTGAGGATGGGAAGACAGCCCCGCAAGGGCCCTGTGAATCCGGGGAGGGTACACAGAGGCGCTCCGGGCTCCTGGGTCAGGAGGGCTCCTAGCAGGCACCGACCGGTCCGCTGGCCGTGGGACCCACGCCCCAACCTCCGCCACCCCAGTGGTAGACGTCGAGGCGGAGCGCGACCTCGGGGTTCGGCGCGGGTGGAGCGGGGGGGGGCCGTACTCACAGGCGCTCGGTGCTCCTCGGGATGTTCTTGGGGACGGCCTGCAGCCCCGCGCCGTGGCAGTCCACCGTGGTGCCGGTGCAGGTGCAGAGGGCGGGGCACGCCGTGGCACCCAGGCGCCACGCGGCCGCCCACAGCAGCAGCCAGAGCTCCGGCCGGACCGGCCCCGCCGAGGACCCAAGCCTGGGCATCAGCGCCATGGCTGTCCTTGCCGCGTCCCGCTAGCGTGCCAGACGGCAGCAGCCGCTGGGCATCCCCGTCCGCTCCGCCTCCAGGTGCTGTCCCCTTGCGGACGTGCGCGGTGCCCCTCGCCGGCTGGAGGCACCTTGCAGCTCCTGGCGCCGGCGGCTGTGCGCGGACGCAGGGCGGGCAGGGCGCTCGGGTCCGCTCCTGTTTCTCGCCGACTGCCTCTCCCTCTCTCTCCAGCTCCCAATTGACTGCTGCGAGGAGGAAAATGGGCAGGCCCCGCGCGCGCACGCACCCCGCGCTCACACACACACACACACACACACACACACTCTCACACCCGCACGCTCGCTCCCACCGGCAGTCATCCATCAATCGAAAAGCACACATCAGGGCCAGACTCCTCCCCACCCTCCCCTCCCTCCCTGCTGCGCGGACCACCGCCCCCTCCTCCCCCACCACCACCACCACTCGTAGGCTGCTGGGAGCCCAGCAGCATAGTTTCAAAGGTGCATCCTCCCAGGCGCCACCAGCGGGTAGGGGGCTGCGAGGAAGTGGGGGGCAGCCAAGAGCGACCTGCCCAATGGGCTGTGCACAAACACACACAAACACACACACACACACACACACACACACACACACACAGTGAGGATGTGAAACTGAAACTCAGGCACCCCAAAACCCGTGGCCCAGCTGCTGGCTCAGAGGAGAAAGAGGATTTTTTTCCTCCCAGGTTGGAGACCTCCCCTACGGCCACAAACGTGATTTCCCCTTGGCTGAGGCGGCCCCTGACCCTACATGGCCTCTCCAAATCACTGCTAGGAGCTTCCTTAGCCTAAGACCTTTAGAACAAAGCCCTGGGAAAGTGAAAGCCAAAAAAAATCCCTGGCCTAGGCCAGGACAGTCTCCTCTCCTCCCTCAAGACACATTCTCCCCCAAGATGGCAGCACTTTGCTGGGACTGGGGTGTGGCGAGGAGGCGGGGAGGGGGGCTGAAGCCATCACAGCAGGGATGAGAATGGCCCTGCGGTGGACAGTTTCTCCTCAGGTCACTTCACTGGCTTCACCGATGGGTACCAGGGCATCGGTGGGGCTTGGAAACCCAGCAGACAACTTCTACTCACAGCAACACTCCTGCATGTGTGGCAGGTGGAAACAGATGAAAACGAACATTCGATCCTGTCACCAAAGAGAGGCAAAGAGGGTAGAAGAAGGATGGGCAGCCTGCTTGGGAGAGGACAGGCATCCCTAGAGGACCCCAGGCCCTAATCCCCAGTAGGCAGGGACTTTCTCTACTCAGCCATGTGAAGACCTGGGTATGCACATGAAATCCAGGTGAGAAGAAAATCACAACTCTAGAAAAGATGAAGGACCTCCCCAAATGTAAGGACAGCTGTGCCTGGTGGTCCACAGCTCTAGAGGACCTGATTTGCCTGGCAATCAGGGCCTGGTTGCCCACAGGCTGGCAGGGGGATGCACAGAGCTGCTCCGGAAGTACCTGCTGTCAGGGAGCCCTAAGGAGACTCCCAGAAGAAAGTGGTCCGAGAGACGCAGGCACCAGATGCAGGCTGTCACAGGCAGCAGCGATGAGCTACTAGGAGACTCTACAACATTACAGCCCTCTCCCTCACCTGGTACCCAAGGCTCAGGGATTTTCTTTGCTATTTTTTTTCCCCTATTGGATGAAAAGTTTGCAATACCTCTACTGTCATAACACGTAGTACTGTGGCCAGTATGTCACCACTAACGTGGCTGATTCTACTGGCTCTTGACAGTTCTTTTGAAAGTATGCGTGTACCCTGTGTGTGACCTCCACCCTGGGCTCTGAGCTCCCAGAGCATCAATTCACTAGCTCAGGAGGGGCCATTGTCAGGTGTCCTTGCCTGGCCTATTACCAGGGAACTTCCCAGAAGTCATCCCAGTGTCTGAAAGGGACACTTGCCTCTGCCCTCTTCCTGCAAACTCCAGCTCCTCCACTGGCCTCCCCCTCAGGCTCCTGGGTGCCTGCTGCTTTGTTTACCCATTTTTAGCTGGAGTTCTGTTTATACTTGGGCTCCCCCTCTAACACCCTCCGGCAGAGCCCCGCCCCTACCTACCCCCTTTCTCAGGTCTCCCAGCTTTGGCACTTACCCCAGCACCTGGCACTTTGTAGGCCTGTCACAGGAAACGCTCAGACTTGAAGATACCTGGTCTCCAGTCTCCCATTCCAGCGGTGCCTCCCCAGGTCCATGACCTCAGAGAGCACACCCACCCCCAGTCAAGGACCCATGTGGGAAAGGAGGAGAGTGTTGATTACCAGGTGACATGCCCTGGGGTCCTCAGAGTAGCATGGGTGTGAGGAGGGGTGAGAGTGGGGGCTGGGGCAAGACCAGCCCCTATCCTAGAAGCTTCCAGACTGGCCTGGACAGTGAATCCCAAGCAGGCCCTGAGCCAAGTTGTCACCGCCTGGCAAAGCCTGGCCTTTCCTTTGAAGGGAGGGAAGGAAGGAGGGCCCCCTCAGACCCAGGACAAAGACTGCCCCACCAGCCCATCACGGGAGGCCCTGCCCCAGCAGTCGGGCAGCTCCCCAACTTGGCTCCCATCCCTGCTTCCTCCACCCCAGAACCTGGCGGGCTCCCCAATTTGGGAGGCAGCCTGCCATGAATGAACACAGCTCATTAGTGTTCCCAGCACATTTACTCGCCAAACAACCGCCTGGCCTTCCACACACCCCCAACCTCCCCCGCTTTGCTTTTTCAATTTCCTCTCCCGTGTCCCTCCCTCTGTTGGGCCTAACCCCTCCCCACAGCCCAGGCCACCTGCTCCCTCGCACAAGTAGGGAGGAGCTGGCCTGGCACATTGCTTTGGCCAGGCATGCTCCCCTCAGCCAGCTCTGCCCACAGTCACCAGCAGGGCGACCCCCAAAGGAACACCTGGGGTCAAGACTACCCATCCCAGTGGTATGCGCCTGCAGGGAG
Organism: Hystrix cristata; assembly: GCA_004026905.1. Classification (NCBI taxonomy): domain Eukaryota; kingdom Metazoa; phylum Chordata; class Mammalia; order Rodentia; family Hystricidae; genus Hystrix; species Hystrix cristata. The sequence goes on along the minus strand of PVJO010003583.1, from coordinate 77,372 downwards.
ACCCTCACCTATGTGTAGTGGGCAGTCAAGGGCCACCTCTTGCCCGTGATTCTGAGAGAAAGCACCCTCCTTCCAGCACTGTACATGGTCCTTTCCCCATCTCTGCCAGCTGTTTCTAGGGTGCCAGGATAAGGAGAAGCAGAGGGCATGGTGGTATGGATTTTCATATTGCAAAAGGCAAAATGAGACAGAACGTCTGCCCTCCAGGCGTTAGCCATACCACTCACTGCATATCTATGCACTGTGTACACCGTACTGGGGCTCTGTAATTCATCAGAGTAGAAGAGACCTGACCCTCAGTGAGCTGCAGTCCAGTGAGGGGACAAAAGAGGAGACAGGACAGCCTGTGAGCATGGTAAGTATGGTGACAAGGAATGCAGCATTGCAGGGAACCCGGGGAAGATACAGAGCAGGCTGGAAGGGGGCCTGGAGGAGGAGCGCCTCTGGCTGTATCTAGAAGGATAAACAGGCATTGGAGCCGAAAGATGGACTTTCCCAGCAGACAGGGCTGCAGGAAGTGAGGCACACAGACCAGGAGCAGCTCCTCCATGTAAAGTCCAGGCAGGGAGCCTGGGAGGAAGTGACAGATGGAAGGACATCCCAAGAGCCCTGGTGCAACTATTCTTCACTTTTCTGGGCCCTTGGTGTCATTTGACCTCACCCTATACCCAAACGCATGCCTGGATACATACGTGCTTCGACACGCACTGCCGCTGGATCCAGTGTGTCAGGAACTTGACGGGTAGTTTCAGAATTTGCTCCTTTCTACTCTATGGGTTTTGTACCCTGTATGGCTGCAGTCCCCAGCCTTTTTGGCACCAGGGACCAGTTTTGTGGAAGACAATTTTTTCATGGGGCGGGAGTGCTTTTTGAATTGTTCAAATGCATTACATTTACTGTGCACTTTATTTCCATTATTATTACATTATAGTAATATAATGAAATAATTATACAATTCACCATAATGCAGAATCGGTGGGAATCCTGAGCTCATTTTTCTGCAACTAGTCTGCAAGTGGCCCTCCCAGTATTTTATTTACCATTTCCATCCTTGCCTCTTTCCCACCCTGCACACTTGCTCCAGTCAGTTTTGGTAAACCACAAGCTAACAACAATACCTGAGTGTGTTCTTATGTCCTGTCTACTCCATAATCTTGTTTTGGTTGCTGTCACTGGAGAAATCCTGGTTCACAAAGATAGGATGTTGGAAATAGGAGCAGACTTTTCAGTGCTTTTGTGGCAATCTCTGGCTATTCCACTTTAATTTAGAATGGATTAAAGTTAAACTTGAGGTTGTCAAGTGGAACCTCAAGGTTGGAAGCTTGAGGTTGTCTCAAACACACTTCTAAGCCCACTATCATTCGTGGTCTCAAGCAATTGATCCTTCTCTAGTACAGACAAAATTGATTCATCTGGCTTATTCACAGATGGGTTGCAGATCCATTGCTTCTCAGTTCAGGGTCTTTGTCGTTGGAAAGCAATGCTCAAACTCTTGAAAGCTGAGATAGGTGTTTATTATGGCTTGTCTCTAGAAGCCTCAAGCATTCACAGGTGAGGAGTTTCAAAGATGGCTGGGTTAGTGTGTGATAACTAAATGGGTTTAGCATAGTTCTGGATGTGAATAATGGAAGCCTCGCCCTGGGTGTGGGGAGCACCAATCAATAGACATGTAGCCTGGATGGGATATAGACAGAGAGAGGGAAGGCAGGCTGGCTGCTGCTTCTGCTGATTTTTCCCTGATGCTTGTTGCTCACTGTCTTCTGCCTTCCTTGCCTTGGACCATTTCTCCTCTATGATGCCCCTCTGCCATGCTGCCCTGCCTTGGAACCAGCCCAACTATGAAACTGCTATAAACTGTGAGCTGAACTAAACCTTTCCTCTTTTAACTTGAGACATTGGGTATTTTGTCTTAGCAATGAGAAAAGTAACTAAGACAGTAATCATACAGTAGCTGGAAAAAAGAAGGCTTTAGCTCAGTATCTTTCAAAAATCTCTGCTACTGTTTTAAGCACATCAACAATCCCAGTGTTCACTCATCTTCTCCATAATTCCAGTTTGGCTTTGAATGCAGTCACTTTATCTACTGACTTCAACACAGTTGTCATTCTCCCCTGAAGTGACAGATTGAGTTTTCTGGGCAGGTTGAATATGTCACATGAGTAAGCACATTTTGCACCCCATTCTACATCGCTGAAATGTGTTGCCAGCGACGACTGTTTCCCAAAAAGAAATCTCTGGATCGATTCTTGTTATTCAAATACTCTGGCCAGTGATCTACCTTTAGAAAGCCATCTAACTTCTGTGCATGAGGAAAGACATATGTGTGCTGCAATCCATATCCTTGAGGACTGTGTGAACATGTATGAATTAACCACTTAAGAGTTTATCCCAAGCATCACCCAGCAGCACATTTGTTTACATACTGACTATCCCGAGCGTTGCTTGGGGAGGTGTCATTTCAACCAGTCAATTCTTGTATTGAATACATTTGATAAAAGTGTCATTTTTATATTACTTATTATATTCTCTTACAAAAATTAACAAAAAGTATGCAATTTTTGGTCATCCTGTATTTAAATAATTGGACTAGTAAGTGGTTACAGGTGTGATTTAATGTGGTTGATAATTTTAATCACATCCTGCAAAACATTAGGTTCAGGTGATATTTCTTGGCTAGCTGGCATTTCTCTATTGATGCCACAGTACATAGACTCACATTCAGAAGTGACCTCTTTGTCCTAAGTAGTGAAAACAGCCTTCTAGTCATGGCATCTGTTCTATCCATGCATAAACCAACACAGAATGATCAATTCAGCTTTCCTGATAAGTAATCATGCAAAGACTTGAGTAGTTCTGCAGCTATGGTGTTGGTTGGCATCAGAAGTGCATATATCCTATCCTCATGCACATCACCCTGAAAAATACATCACACATAAACAAGAATTATTGCCTTGTTGTCAACATCGGTAGACTCATCAACCTGGATTGTACACCATGGTGACTCATTAATGCTCTCTAACAACTCTTCTTCAATATCCTCTGCTATCTCATCCGTGTATTTAGTTATGGTGGTACCCAAAAGAGAAACACATGCCACTTTTTGAACTGCAGGCTATCCTAAAATTTTACGACAAGTGTCCGTAGGAGGAGGCAAGATCAACTCTTCAACAATCATAAAGGGCTTCTTTTTGCAATGTGGTTAGCCACTAAGAATGATGCTCTCAATGCAGACACATTTGATGAAGTGGTGGTCTTCAATAATTGCTTCTGTTCTTTGTGTTCACATTTTTTCTTTTGAAAAACTTCAAAGCCTTGTCTTTTAATTCAGTGTGCTTGTTATCCATGTGGTGAAACCATTTTGAAGATTTCGTGGCTTCTTTGGATAGCTGGACACCACATATTGCACAAAGCAGGCTTGGAGAATGTGAACTGCCTGTTGCAATGAACACGTAATTTAAGTAGGACTCTTGTATTTTCTTAAACACAGCTTTCTTTTCGTTGGAGGTCTTAGAGTCTTCTGCTGCTCATCATTGGGACATTCCCCCTTTTCAGAGAAGCTCTCCAGTGACATTTTTTTCTTATTCATTTTGGCTAGAGTTAGCTTGTAGGCTTACCAAAACTGTGACTAAGACAAGTGTGCAGCATGGGAAAGAGGCAAGGATTGAAGTGGTAAATAAAATAATAGCCACTTGCAGACTAAAGTAAGTGTCAGACTGTGATGTAAAGCCTTTCGGTAGATGCAGATGTACAACTAAAGTATAGCAACTCACTTGTCACCAGATGCATCTCAAATGCACTTGCTACTTACTGATCGGGTTTTGATATGAGTCTGTAAGCAATTGATTTATTATTGTCTCTGTGCAGTCAAAACCCTCTGTTAATGTTAATACGTATTTGCAGCTGCTCCCCATTGCTAGCATCACTGCCTCAGCTCCACCTCAGATCATCAGGCATTAGATTCTCATAAGGAGCACACAACCTAGATCCCTCACATCCACAGCTCACAATAGGGTTCCTGCTCCTATGAGAATCTAATATCAATGCCGATTTGACAGGAGGCTGATCTGACCAGCACCAGTTTGTGACCTAGGGGTTGGGGACCACTGCCATACAATATGATCTAATTCCTCATCATCACCAAAACATTTTTTAAAATTCTTTGGGGTGCTTATTATACATGCTGTTCCCAGGATCCACCCCAGAACCTCCTAGTCAGAATCTTCACTGTTAGCAAGTTGGTGAGAGGGAAACAGTACAATTCTACTGCAGGAGGTTCCAAAGATCATGATTTAAGAATCAAGATCTGGTGTTCTGAGTTTAAAGAGTTTGAACTTGGAACTGACAACTCTGGGGAGCCACTGAAGGAAATGGCCTGGCAGGGACAAAGGGTCTGAGGCCCACCCACCTGCATCTCTCCAGGTTCCACAAATCTGAGGACAAATATGAAGCACAACAAATAGAAAGATAAACCAGCACAGTGGTGCATACCTGTAATTCCAGCATATGGAAGACTGAGGCAGGAAGATAACAAGTTTATATCCCATCTGGAAAATTTAGAGACCCTATTTTAAATAAAAATAAAAATAAAAATAAAAAGGGGGATGTAGCTTGGTGATAGACTGCCCCTTGGTTCATTCCCCAATACTGCAAAAAGAGAGGGAAAGAGAAAGTGTAGTGGTTACTTGATTTGTCAACTCAAGTGGGAACACCCAGGAGAATGAAGTCAGCATGGTTTTGGGCAGGAAAGACCCACTTTTAAGGAGGATTGTTGTCGGAACACTGTAGAAGGAAAATGCGAGGGAAGGATTTCAGCTGATTTTCCTCGGGGGAGCTCTGGCTGTTCTCTTCAGAGGAGCTCAGGTCTTCACCTTCACCTTAGGCATTGTCACCTGTTTTCTGGCACAGGTTTTCAGCTTCCTTTCAGTCTGCCAGCGCAGACTCTTTAGCTTCTAGCGCCGACCCTTCAGCCTCCAGTGCAGACCCCTTGGTCTTCTGTCACAGAACCTTCAGCCTCCTGACCCGGCCTCATGTGGGACATTGCCATGGGCTCCAGGCCTCTGGCTGGACCCTTCAGATCTCTAGCCCATGGACAGATCTTTTGCCCTCTCCTACCTTTGACTCTGTGGGCAGCCATTGTAGGCCAATCTTGTAAATTTCTTTGTCCAGCATTAAACCTGATTCAGAGCATGCAGTCTTCTGAGGAGGCTTGCCCCAGCCCTGCCAGTTCTCGCAAGTACTAACGCAGAAAGAGAAAGAGAAGTGAAGGAGTTTGGGACATTCCAGTGTCAAAGGGAATCAAAAGACTACCAAATGCAAGTGCCATTGTATAGTTGGTAGTCTGGAGAAGGGAGACAAACAGCTGAACCTTATGTGGCAAAGGAATTGCAGAGGCAGGCCATGGAAGAGGCCAGATCTTGGGCCACATACCTGGGGCGATCACAGCAGCAGATCCATCCAGCCCTGTCCCTGTCCCCGCCACCCAGAGGAATCAGGAAACCAGGAGTCTCCAGGAGGTTTGTGCCAGCAGGACTCAGAATTAGTTTCATCTCTGACCCCCTGCATATGCTAGCTTTGGGGGAGGCTAGACAGCCTGAGGTTCTTGACGACAAATCCTGCAGCAGTGACCAACGCTGCTCTTCAGAGTAGCAGCTGTTACAGTCCGCAGGCCACCTCATGCATCTAGGATGACTCTGGAAACTGAGAAGCTCTGGGAGCAAGAGAGAAGTGAAGAGCAGAGGGAAGGGAGAGGGCAGGGCAGCCAAGCCTGCGAGGCAAGGTTGTGTTCTTGGGTGTCAGACATTGACTGCACGGACTGCAATAGTGTTTGGGTTTCATCGTGCTCCTTGTATCTTGTTCTTTTTTTCATCAAATTTGAAGTTTTCAACTATTTCTTTAAAAAATTTTTTTTCTGTTCCCTCTTTTCCCTCTCCTTACACAAAAATTAAGCCACTTGAAGTAGTCTCATACTTCACTGATGCTCTGTTTTTTTTTTTCCAAGTCTTCTCTCTGTGTTTCTTTTTGGTGAGTTTCTATTCTGTGTTTTTACATTCATTGTCTTTTCTTCAGTGCTGTCTAATCTGCCGTTAATCTCATTCAGATGGTTAATCTTGACTGTCAACTTGATTGCACAGAAAACTGCCTAGGAAATTAGGAAAGCTGGCTCCTGGGATGTCTGCGAGGAGGTTTCCAGGGAGGATTGACATTTGGGACAGCAAACGAAGGGGAAGCCCCTCCCTGAGTGCGGGCAGTACCCAAGAGCCTGGGCCCCAACAGAACAAAACCAGGCAAAGGAGGATGTGCGCTTTTCCTCTCTCTGCTTCCTGGGTGCCCTGAGGTGGGCGGCTTTCCCCTGCCTCACCTTTCTGCCAAAAAGTTTCCGCCTCAGGTTCCAGCTGGGTCCCCCCGTGCCCTGCAGCCTGGAAACCTTCTCCAGGCTGTAAGCCAGGACGAGCGTAAGGCTCACCACACTTGTTTTCCCTCTTCCAGGAATCACTGTCACATATCACCTACCAAGTCATAGCTAATGTCTGAAAACAGCTGTTTCATTTTTATTGATTTTCCCTGGCTTTTTAGTTGTTTAAAACAGAGGAGGAAATTTGGTTTATTATACCTTCTTGGCCAGAAACAGAAGAGACTTTTAACCACACTCGGTGCCCTCGAAACACTCCCAGTGCGCTGGGGGAGACAGCCAAGCAGACAGACAGCTGCATGACTCTGACAGATGCCCTGGCCAGAGAGGAAAGATCCTCAGCCACACAGGGCTTTTCTCAGGGTCTAAAGACCTGACGCTCTGCACAGGCCAGTCCCTATGCCAAGACGTTCTTCCCTTCGCTCCCTGCCTGGCTCAGCCCTGCTCATCCTTCAGGCCCCAGTGGAAACAGCACCACCATGGGGAGCCTTCTCTGCCTGGGCTAGGTCAGCCCTCACCCTGTCTCATGCTTCCATGCACCTCTGCTTTGGAGCAGTTGGTGCTGCCATGTGTAACTACCTGTTTTCTAATATCCTCCCTCCTATTTGACTGAAACTCTACGTGGACAGGTTCGCAACTATCTTGTTCCCTGATATCTAGTTCAAGACTTGACACAGAAAACGCTGAGTAAATACGTTTTACAGATGTATGAGGAGGTCATTTAGGCAAGGAGGGATCTAGAGAACAAAGGAGCACAAAAGGCAGCCCCCCTGTTGACATCAGAGAGCAGGGAAGAGAGAGAATTCCCAAGAACAAAGAGACAAACGGGAGACAGAGAGGAGCCAGGTGCCGAGAGGCCTGAAGGCCAGGCTCAAACACTTGGATGTTATTCTGGGGCAATGACAAGTCGCCACACGGCACAGGTCAGGGCCCGTTGAAAGCGTATCTGGAGGAGAAGGGCTTGCAGAATGTGGATTAGAGACTGCTGTGGCCGGAACGGAGGGGAGAAGGTGGGATTGGGCAGAGGACAGTCCTGAGCTGTGCTGCCATCTCCACGGAAGCCTCGGTCAGCTTTACAGAGAGTTCTACAGGTGAAGTGACCACCCCTGGAGTGCGCCCAAATGTGCCAGGTGTTCCTGGCCTTATCCTGCAATACTCACCAATCATTGGCTTGGGGCAGCCCCTAGAAGGAGCTGTAACCTTGGACAAGGCTGCCCACTATGACAGCTGACAGGTGGGACCGTCCTCAGAAGCTCTTCCAGTAGCTGGGGAGTAAGCCCTTCACTCCTGGGCGCCAATCTGGGCACATGGACAAATGGCATTTAAGGAGCAGTACAGGAGGCCAGAGCAGCCCCCAGGAGAGGCAGCTGAACTAGGTGACCTGGAAGGCATCCAGTAGATAAGCATTAGCCATGACCTAAAGGATAACTTGGAATTACCCAATCAAACAAGGGTGAGGGAAGAGTGTTTCAGACAGAGGGAACAGAGGAGGAGAACGCCTAGAGGCTCAATTGGGACTAAATTTTCAGGAGGAAAGTAACACCAGGCTGGTTGTCAAGGAGGGGCAGGTCCTATAGGGCTGAGTCCTGAGGGAACCAGAAGCCAACGCGGGGAAGGGGTGTTAAGTTGAGGAGTAAGATATGATCTCCTTTTTTCTCCTCACTTGTCCTCTGCCTCAGTCTCCTCAGCCTCCTGGGGCATGTGAGAAATGGTGGCTCCCGCTTGGAAGCTCCTCATTCACACGTGAGAAGGAGCAGCTGTGCCCAGGACGGGCCCAACAGGTGATACAAACAAAGAGTAATAACTAGCACTGAGCAGCCAGCACCCAGAGCTCGTGACCCATTCACTGTCCCCACACGCGGAGACAGGGCACTTTGAACTGGGCAGCCACGCCAGGATGGTAAGGCTCGAACCCTTTTCCCGCACTGCCCACCAATGAAACTGCCAGCTGCAGATGTCACACAGGACATGAGGAATCTGTGGGTGACCAGCAAGGGGGGTGCTATCACCTCTACTTACAGAGGGAAAATGGGAGACTGGGGGGTCAGATGCTTTGAGGTATCCAGCTGGTGGGTAGCAAATCTCCATTTTCAGAGCGAGGCCTGGTGCTGGCGAAAGGCAGATGATGTGTAAATGTGATTGCAGATTTGAAATTCCTCTGCCATATTCAAGTTGAGGCAGGGAGCCAGGGGAGGTGAGGCAGGAAGGGCTTGGAGGGGCCTTCGGGGAGAGCAGGAAAAATTTTTAAAAATCAATTGATTGGCTGTTTGGGCTTCTGCTAGGTCCATTTAGATCCTGGGAGGGTCTCTCCACTTCAGTGAACATTCATCACTGGCCCACAGCAGTCTGGGGCACTGGCCTGGAACCCAGGGCCATGGGCAGTTGGCAGACATTTGCTCATCCTGGCTTCCATGCAGGGACGTGGCAGGGACGCTACTGAGGTTCCCTGAGGAGGGACAGCAGGGCTGAGGGCAGGGAGGATGCACAGGGGTAGGCGGGTGGGACCATCTGGACCCACTTGGGGGTGGGAGCATCTGCTAAGAGGGACTCAGAACAAACAGAAACCTCGCCTTTGTTGGATCAATCAGAACACTGCCTCTGGACAAACAGGGCAGGGGCAGCCCGGGGCCCTCTGGGAGGTCTCGGCACCATCTGCGAGGGACTGAATACAGACTCACGCCCAGGAAAACACAGCTCTTCCCTGGGCCAGCTCTGGGACTGGTCCAGCCACCCTGTCCTCAGCTTCCCTTAGAGGGGACAGGTGATAAAACCTACATAGTACAGCTGAATGCCTCAACAGCACAAAAGAAACATCACAATGGCCCCATTTAGAGACCAGGAAATTGAGCAGATTGGGCAGATAGGAAGCCTCCTCTTCACCATCCTTGCATACAGAATTTATGCCTTTATGTGTCTGTTTGCCCATCTACCTGCCAGCTTCTATGCTGTTCATGTCCCAGTACCTGGAATCTACTAAGTGCCCAATAAATGTTTGTCAGTCTGAAATGACCTGGGATGAGAGCAGAAACCTAAGTCCTGATCTTTGAGGAAAGATAGACTTTAGAAATCCAGGAATATGAACAGTTGTTCAGAGCAGAGCAGCTGGATGCTGGGTAAATAGACCCAAACCAGACCCAGTTCACTCTTTTCTGCAGGGAAAATAAGAACTGCTCATTCGCTCTACCAAGGCAAAGGGCAAGGGAATCCTGTGGGCTTTGCCTTAAAACCCTAAAGCTAAAGGCCTAGTGTAATTGCACATCTCTGTAATCCTAGCCCTTGGGAGGCTGAGACAGGAGGATCAATAATTCAGTGTAGGTCTGGGCTATATATTGAGACCCTGTCTCAAAAACAAACAAACAAACAAAAAAACCCTTAGAGCTGGAAGAAATCTTCTATAAGCTCTAGGTAAGGTGTATATAATGTTTTCTCAAATGATTTTCATCAAGTTCATTTAGTCAATACTTACTGTTCATCCACCATGAATAAGGCCTTCCACTGCTAAAATAAGAGGTTTGAACCTGGTTGAAATCAAAAGCAAGTTCGTAAGTCAGGAGTCTTCTGTATCTGGTGATCAAATGTAAGTATTCAATATAAGCAATACACACAGCGGCCATTTCAAAAACCAAAAAAAAAAAAAATCTTTTTTGGAAAACATTCCCTCCTGTCTGAAAGAAACAATAATTTTGAGGCACAAAGAACTGATGGGTAGAGAGGGAGGTGCCCTCAGCCTTTCCCGTACACTACAGACAGGATCCATTCTAGGACAGCTACAAAGGCTGAAGAAGAACATTGGCTATCTGGCAAAACAAGCCTACATAAAACCCTGAAAGGTCAAGACAGAACAGGGATGGGTAGGTTAAAATGTATTCAAGCCTGCAGGAAGCCCTGTAAATTAAGCAATTGAAAACAGGAAATTCAGTGCTGGGCATGAAATACAGTGGTAGAGCACTTGCCCTGGACGCATAACGCCCTGGGTTCAATCCTTCCAATACCAAAAAATTTTGAGAGAGAAAGAGAGAGGCAGGGAGGGAATAGGAAATATTATGAAAATAATGGAAGGTTAACAAATGAGTTGCCTGGTTGTATTAGGTATTTGTTTTTCTTTGAGTCTTGCTTGAAGTTGCTATGTAGCTCAGAGTCAGTCCTAGTTGGACAGCTCCATGTTTGCCTGGGGCCCAGCACCCTGACACGTGTTGGGACTATTCACATTGCTTGCAACTCAGAGTGTGGTGAGTAGAATTCACTTACCCCACAAGCCAGACATTCACCCACCCCATACCTAGCAGTTAGTTCCTCTACTGGGAATATATAATATATGTGCTAAGTGGTTAAATCCACTGAAGACATGTACAAGAATATTTGTAACAGCTCAAATTATAGCTCATTCCCAAAAGCTCAAACTTGGAATTGACTCAAGTGCACATCAGCAAAAGAATGGGTAAATTGTGGTGCAGTTGTACAATGGAATAATGAACAAGAACAAACCACTCGACAACATGAATGAATTGCACAGCACTGCAGTGAGTGAAAGAGTTCATATTGTTCAATTCAATTTATGTGAAGCAAAACACATATGAAGTAAAACTAATTTGTGGTGATAGAAATCAAAACTATGGTTTCCTTTGAGATATTAAATGGAAGAGGGCAAAAGAAAGCATTTTGGGTTTCTGGAAATAGTGTGTATTTCTATTTAGGTGGTGGTGATGTGTGTATATGTGTTTGTATATGTGTTGCATATATATACATTTATACATGTATGGATAAGCTTACGTGAAATTGTACACTTAAAATTAGTGCAGTTTATGAAGACTATACTGCAATTAAAAATGAAAAAAGATCATTTCTATCCACAACGACAGGCATGTGGTGGGTAGGCTACCACTTTCTCTTGTTCCTGGAATCACTAATTAATCGCCATGCTCCTTTCCACGGAGCTCAGCCTAGGAACCATCTTGATTCAGTGCTTCAGCCAAATGAGCTTTGAGACAAAAGCTACTAGTTTTCCCTCACGCATCCACAAGTTGGTGAACTGCAGAGTGCCATTCCAGTGGGTGACAAGTTGCATAGCCAATGGCTGTGGCATAAGATTATGTCACCTCCATAAGAGTGCACGCTATGATTTCACACAACAAAATCCTTGAACGAAGCATTTCCCAGAATACACCCCGTCATTAGACACCACATGACTGTACCTTCATTAGAGATAAGGTGTGCTGTCATCTCCAATCTGCTCAGTCACACTTTGAGGGAGCCTGGTGCCCCCTACATATCTCGGAGCAGCTTCCCCGAGGTCCACATGCAGTCCCCAGGAGGAAAAGACTTCCAAGGAACATATCTGAAGCCGCAGAGTGACAGCATCAGCAGTAGGTGACTGGGAGGAAGGCCTTTGACAGAGGACTAGCTATCAACTTAGCACCAGAGGTAGACGCAGGGCCCAGAGTAGGTGCGTGTTTGACCATTTTCTACCACATGGAACAAGCTGGGTTTTCTTCACCAGCTGGAAGGAGGGCGAGAAGAGCAGTAAATGCTGGACTGCAGAGAATGCCACCCTCTTGGTATGCCGAGGAGCTCTGGCTTCCCCAAACGCAGCCTGTGCCTCAGCATTCGCCAGGCTCCCCATGTCTCACCAGGGCGGAGAACACTTCCTGTGGGATTTGCTCTTCATGGCTCACAAAACCTTTTACATTCATTGTCCTACAACCATGGGATCTGGACAGCAGGGCAAGTCTCTTCCTCACATTTTAAAATAAGGAAACTAAGGTTCAGAGATGCTGTGTGACTCAGAAATACCCTGCTAATGAAATGAGGAATTCAGGATTCAGCCCAGAGCCCACACCCCTTTTCCAGCATGGAATTCTACACCCAACAAACCTCCCGACCAAACGTGCTGGTAAGACAGACATTTTCAGATCCTGCATTTCCCAAAATACTGGCTTCTCTTGTACCTTTCTCAAGAAGCCGAATCCTTTGTGGCTTACTGTTGACCTTCTGTTTTGCCCATCCTTGCAGGCCTTTTGCCTTCAAAAAATATTTTTCTGTCAGTTTAGTAGTACTTTGAGAAGTAAAAGCAGGTGAGCTCCATCAGCTGTCATATCCGTAAGTTCTCTGCTCTTCTATACATTTTTGTAAGCAATTGACCCCTCTTCAATCAATAGTCATGCAAAAGACAAGTATTTAAAACACACAAAAGCTGTGTTGCACTGGTTATAGTGTGCTTTCTCTCCTCTGGCTGACTGTTAAGGAAGTTGGAGTAACTAATTAATGAAAAAGGAATGACCAAATTAGAACAACACCATTTTGAAGCCACCAATTAATTAACAGATCTATGTATTGAGTATCAGCAGGCATTCACACACACACACACACACACACACACACACACACATTTTGTATGCCTTTTAATGAAAGACCACACCACCACCTACAGTTGCCAAAAAATCAAAGCCTGAAGCCGATCAAACCTCTTGATCCAACTGCCACTTTGCTGAAAACTCAGAGAGGACATACTGCACCATCAGCAAAATCCAGATGGAGGGAAAGTCTACCAGTCAAATGTACTGGAGCCTTCAGCATCTAAGTGGGCATAAAAAAGGAGATGCAGGCAGAATCTTAGGATTAAAGGAGACTTACAAGACATATCAAATTTAAAAATGGCCTTTTTCTTGCAATAGCCCACAGGTGATTAACACATGAACGGATAAACAAAATGGGGTCTATACATACAATGTAATAGTTTTCAACATTTAAAAAAGAAATTCTGACATATGCTACAACATAGATGAACCTTGAAGACATTATACAAAGTAAAATGACCCAGCTACCAAAAGACAAACAATACATGACTCACTTATATAAGGTGTCTAAAGTAGTCAAATTTATAAACACAAAGTAGAATGGTGGTTGCCAGAAGCTGGGGGAGGGCAGGTGGGGAGTGATTATTTAATGGGTGTAGAGTTTCAGATTTACAAGATGAAAAATTCTGGAGGTCTATTGCACAATAATGTGATATATTTGACACTACCAAACTACACACTTAAAATGGTTAAGATGGTGAATTCCATGATATGTACTTTTTACTACAATCAAATTTTCTTTAAAAAAAAAACTGTAAGGAGATGAGACTATAGAGTTTAAAGAGACATTCTGTGTCATAAAATTACAAAGCAATGCAAGGAAGTCATTGCCAAACAATCAGGGTAGGAGTACGCTTTGGTGGGGAAGAGTTGGGAGAGGGGTGGGGAGGCTTCTAGATCTTGATTCAAGTGCTCATTTACCACAGTAGCCACCCTATGAGAATTTGTTAAGTATACATTTGTCTTCTGCAGTTTTCTGATCTATCTTACATACAATTTAAATATAAGAAAAATAATTTAAAACTGCTGCAATCCTGACCCTCAGCCAACATGTCTCAGTAAAACAGCCATTGTGTCTGGATCAACAGCCCAAAGCTGGGCCCTCACCTCCCTCTGCTGTACCACATCGCCTCCTGGCACTTGAAGCCCGGTTCTGTGTGCACACAGCCCACTTCCACCTCTGGGGACCTTCTCAAGGAGCTGGGACAGCTGAGGTCTGCCTAGGGTCACCGCAGGAGACAGGGCTCAACAGCCCGACAACTCCAGGGGCTCGGCCACATGATTGTAGAAAATATGACTCAGACACCCTTGTTGTCAGCTGTCAAATTTCATTTTATGCTTCCCAAACTCTCTTTCAGAATTCAGCTGAAATCTTCCACCACCCTAATGTGCCGTCACAGGGTTAGGACTGCAATAGCTTTCTGTCAGTCCCCAGTGAGAAGCGGCCCTGTGCTCACGCAGAGAGGCGCCTGCAGCGCCATGAATAGGAACATGGCTTCTGGAGGCAGTCGTGGCTCAGTTCTGGACGGTGCCACCGGACCTCAGGTAAATAGCTCTTGGTGACCTCTGGACCATGTTTCCCTGTGTGGAAAGCGGGGGCTTGTAACATGATTTCTTTCTTTTCTTTGCTTGGGAGTGGGTGGTTTACTGGGGATTAAACCCAAGGCCTTCACACTGAGCTACATCCCCAGCACCTTTTTTTATTTATTTTGAGACAGGGTCTCTCTATGTCCCTAAGTTGCCCAAGCGGTTCTCGAACTTGCAATTCTCCTGTTTCAGCCTCCTACAGTGCTGGAATTACAGGCATGGTGTGGCATCTCAATAAACCGAGATATGCCAAGTCTTTCAAAAGACACCCTGAAACCAGAAGAGATGCACACACCTGTAATTCTAGATATGGGGGAGGCTGAGGCAGGAGGATTACAAGTTTGAGGTCAATCTGCACGATTTAGCGAGACCCCTTCTCAAAATAAATTTTAAAAATAGGGCTGGGGATTTAGCTCAGTGGTTAGAGTGCTTGCCTTTGAAGCACAAGGCCCTGAGTTTGATCCCCAGCACCAAAAAAATAAAAATAAAAATAAAATTTTTTAAATAAAATTGAAAAGGGTTGGTGCCGGGTGTGGCTGCACACATGTGCAGAGAGAGGCAGAGGCTGGAGGATCACTGCAAGTTTGAGGCCCGCCTGGACTACATAGTGAATTCAAGGCCAGGTTGAACTACATAGTAAGACCCTGTCTCGAAAAAAAAAATAAATAAAATAAAATATAAAGGGCTGGGGATGTAGGTAGCTAAGTGGTAGAGCACCTGGGTTCAATCCCCAATACTGCAATCAGTCAATCTACCCATCGGTCAATACCCTGGTTCAGAGTAAGTAATCAGTAATTATTATTATTTCATTTAAAGGCCATGAGAGCTGGCGGTATAGCTGAGAAACAGAGTACTTTTCCAGTATGGTAAGTCCCTGGGTTCAATCCCCAGCACCAACAAAAGAAAGGGGGATGCTGGGGATTTAACTCAGTGGTTAGAGCACTTGCCTTGAAAGCACAAGGCCCTGAGTTTGATCCCCGGCACCAAAAAAAAAAAAAAAAAAAAAAGAATTTGCTGCTTCAAACCTGTCTGCTTGATACTTCAAATTTCCCGCCACTATCTTGCTCACTACTCAGAACCTCCAGGCCAACAGGGCTGGTCCTGGACCAGGATCATTTCCCAGAACTGAGGCAGCTGTGCAAACCTGGCCCCACTAGCCCTACTGGAAGTCCAAACCTCTTTTGCAAATCCCCATTCACTCCCACCCCTGCCAAGCCATGTCAGACCAGTGAGTCTGGGCATCTCCCCCAAGGCCTAAAAACTCTTGAGGACACAGCCACAGTCACCTGTAGAACCTCCTCCCTCTGCCCAAGAACTTCGTCTACTCTACTCTCCTGGACTGTGCCGAGGGCTCACTGCGCATGTGCAATATTCAGTGAGCACTTACTAAGGACAGGTTGGGGCATATCAGTGAACAAGCACAGCAGAAACAGCCCGACTGCCATTCTCCCCTCCTCCGTGTGAACAAATGCAAGTTTGTTCTGCTCCCAAACCCACCCCCTATGGGTCTGCTTTGATCACTCTGGTGTTTTATTCCCCTTGTAAATGATCCATTTTGCAATGGCTATATGATATTCTATTTGGTGGGCGGTCATTTTGTTTGAGGCACAGTCTCACTATGTAGTTCAGACTGGTCTTGAACTCACTGTGTAGTTTTGACTGGTCTTAAATTTGTGATGATCCTCCTGTCTCAGCCTTCTGAATGCTGGGATTACAGGGCTGCACCACCGTGCCCTGCTGGTGAATGATATTCTAGTTAAAGAAATTTGAGAGGAAGTCAGGTGAGGACCGCTGGGAAGATTTTCCCCACTCTTACAAAGGGACATAAGGAAGAAACACTTCTCCTTGGACCTACCTTGTGAGATGCCTGGAGCTGAGGCAGCCAGCTCCTCTGAGACCACAGAGCTGAAAGATAGGAAGAACCTGGGTCACTGGTGACATTGCTAAGCTTGTGGACTCACCACCCTGGACCCACACTACCCTTGGACTTCTTTGGGTACACAGTGTTCAAAACCCTTATCCTTTAAGTCGATCCCAGATAAGTTTTCTATTACTTGTGGCCAAAAGCCACCTGTGAGAGAGGAGGCAATTCATACTTCCCGAGCCTTGCTGAATGTGAGGCACCAAGTCTACCCATTTTACAGCTGAGAAAGCTGAAGCCCAGAGATGGCAAGGGATTTGCACCATCTTAAAGAGGCTGCCCCAGGGGAGCTGGGAGTGAAACTGAGACTCTGGTTCCAGGTCAGTCCCTTTCCACTAGGCCTGGCTCTCATTTCAAACTGCAGAGGGTACACAGAGATGACTGTGTCTGGGAACTCAAAAATCAACCCTCCCCAACCCACCCAGTCTCTCTGACAACTTGCTCTCAGGTCAGCAGCTCCCCTGAGATGGAATCATGGCCACCAGAAGCCCTGGTCTCAGGTCCCAGTAGCCAAGAGCCCAAAAGTACAGGGATCTACCTCCCTTCCCCCAGGTCGGGTGTTACTGGCCAAGCCTGGGCCACATACCCTCCTTGAGGAAACCACTGTGAATCTGAGTCTTGAGTGCCACTTCCTGGCTCGGTGACTTGGGGAATTCAAACTCCATATGACTTAGTTTGCCCAGCCCCACGAGAATAATAACAATACTTACTTCACTGAGTTGTCGTGAGGGTCATTCCGTTTTTTAGCAGATAATTACTGCATGCCAACAGCATGCCAGGCAGTACGTTAGGAGTTGAAGCCATAGTAGAGGACAAAGAGACCCAGTCTCCGCCCTTGTGGAGTTTCTAGCCTAGATCTAGCAACACAGGAATTACACAAATAAATGTGCCATGATAAGTGCCCTAAAGAGCAAGTACAGAGCTCTATGGAGAGGAAGTAATGAGACCTAGCTCAGATTAAATGAGTGACATTTAAAGAGTCTGGCTCTAGGCTTGGCATGGAGTTAGCATTCAGTCGATGGCATCTTCCCAGCCATCTGGTCTCCCCACAGTGACTTCCTGCTGGGAGAAGAGTTGGCTGACTTGCTGCCTTCTTCTCCATCCTGGCAGCCAATCGAAAGCCTCCTAGGGGTTGGGACAAGAGCGTGATGCATGTTTTGGGACAGCAGCATGCAGCAGGTCCCAGGGCAGCACACACCCAGAGCACAAGTTCTTTGCTTCCCATCTCTAGTGGAGGCCCAAGAGGCTTCTCAGTCTCTAGTGTCCCCCTGGCTGCTAGCCTGGCTCTAAGTCAAGCCCTAATGAAGGAGTGTTGGAGATTTTTCACTGTGTAACAAGTGACTTTCCAGTCAGCATGGCCAGTCTGTGCTAGAGACCACAGCTCATGGCCATGGGGACCAGGCCTCGCCCCTGTCCCAGGCGGTCAGGCTGTCTCATCACTTGCTGGTAACTGCCTCCAAAGGGACTGTCTGCAGAACCCTTCATCAGCCAGCATGTGTCTGTGGAACACACTCAGTCCCCACCAAGGCCCTCTGGGCTCTCTGGTATGGTGTGCCGATTCTTCAGGGTCACTGCTACAAACACTGACTTCCTTTCTGTCTCCTCATCACTGCCACCCTGACCTTCGCTCGGGAACCTAACCAGGACCCAGCACCAGCCCGTCCTGCCACCTGCTCTCAAGGCCATTCTCTCCAAAATGGAGCACCCAGAGGGCTTGCCCAGAACACATGTCATCCTCCCTTCAAATTCTCTGGGCCTGACAATCCAACCCAGTCTACTAATGCTGCCAAAAAGGCCCCTTGTGACCTGGCCGCTACCTAATACTTCCAACTGTGCATTTGCAATGGATCAAGTACTACACGACGCAGGGTTTGCCCAGAACACGATGTGCTCTTGTCAAACATGCACCCTCCTCAGCCATGAAGTCACTATGTGCCAGGCCGTATGCTTGGCTCTGTGATGTAATTGGGAGCCACACAGGCACAGCTGCTGGCCTAATGTAGGAGGCAGACAGCAACCAAACAAGCATTGACAACTGCAGATAGTTGTGAGAGTTGTGAGGGAAAGCTGCAGGGTGCTGAGAGAGCTCACAGAGGATGTGACTGTCTGGAAGTTGGGCCTCCCTGCCATGATGCTCAACCTGCCATCAGGTGAATGAGTAGGTGCCATGCAAAGGGAGGGGTGGGGGAGAGCTTTCACGCAAACATGCAGAGGCCACAGGGTACCAAAGCTCTGGGCTCTGAATGCCTGGGTGGCATGTGGACAGAATCAGGTTGGCCAGAGAAGGAAGTGGGGGTTAGCCAGCAGGCCAGGTTAGAAGATTGTTCTGGAAGCCTGTGGAGCCCCGAGGCTGTGAGCAGAGACTCAAATGGACGTGAACCCTCTGGATTGAAAAGGACAAGGATAAAAATAGGGAAGCACAATGAGTGATAATGGGGGTTTGGACCCAGGTTCATTTAACAAAAGGAGGGACAAGGTCTGTGGAAATCTTGTCACACACTCAGCTGCCTCCCTCGAGTGGCCAGCAATAGAAGGTTCTAGAGACAGGACCCATCCCATCTCAAAACGCTGCTGGACTCCCAGGGACAGTGTGAGCCCAGGGAGCATGGTGCCCTCTGCACATTTTTCCCTCCTGCATGTGCCCATATGACCCTCAGCCAGACTTGAGAGATCCTAGAAACCACTCAACAGAAACACAGAGGAGGACCACTGGGTGCTGCCTTTCATGGTCAAGTTCATCTGCCAATGTACTGCCCCTTAGACTATAAGGGGCTTCTTTGCTGTCTGAGCTGAAACCTGGGGACTCACTGACCTGTTTCCCCTTAGGCCCGCCCTTCCTCACAGTGACTCACTGGCCTCATTCTGTCAGGTACCTAGAATATTAAAATGTACGAACTAGACAGATGGGGCTCTAGATTCATGTTATGTAGCAAGACGCAAGCATCCACAGTTCCAGAGCTCTGACCAGTCCCCCAACCTCTCTAAGGCCTGGTCTTTATCTAATCAGGTTCGACTTCTGCATAACTTTCCACAGAACCCAAAAGAGAGGCAGCTTTCCTTCTAGGTCCTGCATCCAAGTCCCAGGCACTGTGCCAAGCCCAGGAGACCAAAGGAGAAAAGACCTCCTCCCCGCCCTGAGGAAGAGAGGCAGTTGTACCAACATGGTTCCATGTGACTGGGCTCCCAGAGAGGGTGTTCAAGCTGCAGGGGGAATTCAGCTGGTGGGGCCCAGAGCTTTATCCAAGGTGTCTTTGAGCTGGGTTTTGAATGACAATGAGAAGTCAAGTTTTCTCCTAGATCAGTCATGAATTATTGCTCTTTAGACTCAAGCAGCAGAACATCTATTCAAGTACTTACTGACCACTTGTATATTTTCTTTAATATCTATTCAGATCCTTTGCCCATTTTTAATTGAGTTGTTTTTTAATGGCTGGATTTAAGAACTCCTTAAATATTCCAGATGCTCTTATCAGGTATTTGCTTTGCTAATATTTTCTCCCATTTTGTGGGGCTGAATATCTTCTTATGCCTTTTGAACCTGATGTCATCTAATTTACTACCTAGTAAGATTTCATAGGTAATTTAAAATTTTCCAAAAATAAAATGAAATTTTCTGATAGCCACAATAAGAAGTGAAAAGAAACAGGTGAAATTGACTTTAACAATAAATTTTGTTTAACCTAATATAGCCAATATATCATTTCAACATGTAACAAAAATAAAAATACAAATGAGATATTTAGTATCTTTTTTTGTATACCTCTTAAAAACCAGACATATAAACACACCCCATCCCCACTGTATATGGTACAATGTGTATAAATACACATTTCTGTGCCCACTATTCGACTCCCATTTAACACAGCAAAACCCAAGATGCAATTATCCTTTGCACAAGGTTACTCTTTCCCTCAAATTATTCTTCCTGACTGAATAAATCTGTAAGGTTAACTTATAACAATAATTCATACATGAAACAAGAAATAGAAAATCCTTAACACACTAACACAAATAGCAAAAAGGAAAACAAATGTGGCTAGCTACCGTAGGATCCCCCATCTACAGCCAGCCACCAGGCCACAGTTGATATCCATAATTTCCTTCTTCCCCCACTTGTTCTGGGTTCCCTCTCCCTCCGTGAATACTTCACTTGCTAAATTCCCCAAGCTGAGCTCAAACTTGAGATTCTCCTGCCTCAGCCTCCTGAGTAGCTAGGATTACAGGTATGTACCACCACACTCATCATTTGGTCTCTTTTTATCACTGTCATACATTTTCAATTCTAAACAATGTAAGAAAATATTCCTCACCAAAAACCATATATACATATGGTTTGCCTAAATTCTAAGTAATTGCTACAGTTACTACCGAATTTTTACCATATATGTGCTAAGCAATTTAGTGAGATGCTGTCCAAAATAAAAAGGGGTAGGGATGTAGCTCAGTGTTCCCTGGGCTCAATCCCTAGTACCAGAAAGAACAAAGTGAGAAAACTGGGCCTAGAGAGGCAGAGTGCCCCATTCCTGGAGTGTGGGTGCTAATGTTAGACCTACAACTAAGAGTCCAGTTCCCCAGACTCCCTCCAGGGCTCTTTTCATCTTGTCCTTGTTTGAAAAGTGGTAGTTGCATATGTGTATGTATATATACATATATATATAAGTTAGAACATGTTTATTATTTGTATTTTAATAAACAGTGCATTCTACATGAGCTTTAATTTGTATGACTCTGTTTACATGGTTAGGGCCAGACGCACAAAGACCCAGCTATCTGTGTTTCTTTTCTTTTCTTTCTTCTTTTTTTTTTTTTGGTGCTGGGGATCAAACTCAGTGCCCTGTGCTTGCAAGGCAGGCACTCTAACCACTGGGCTAAATCCCCTGTGTTTATTTCAAGACAAGTTTTTTTGTTGTTTTTTGGGTTTTTTTGTTTCGTTTTGTTTTGTTTTTGGTGCCAGAGATCAAACTCAGGGCCTTGTGCTTGCTTGCAAGGTGGGCACTCTAACCACTGAGCTAAATCCCCAGCCCAATTTCTAGACTAAGTTTTTTAATGGTTTGGAATCTTTCAAGCTCAGTTCTGGGTGAAATATATGTTTGTATTTTAAGTGGTTTAAAAGTTTTAGTCAATGTAATTTATATACTATAACAGTCACCCACTCAAAGCACATATTTCAATGATTACTGTAATATTTATATAGTTGTACAACCATCTCTACATATTTAATTAATTTTCATCATCACAAATACAAAACCTCATGAATGGCTGAAATTTAAACAAATCAAAGACAGAAGGATTTAGCACTCACCAGGCTTTCCATCTCCTAATGCCTGATACAGGAAGGAGGCAAGGTCACTTGCGCCATCTTGTGATAAGAATTATGATTACAGGCACATGTGGCCCAACATTCTCATTTCTGAAGACAGCTCTGTCCAATGAGATAGCAACATGTAGCTACTGATCACTTGAAACGAAGTATGACTTATCTGAATTGAGACGTGCCGTGCTGTAAAATACAGACTGCATCTTGAAGACTTATTATGAAAGAATGTAAAATATCTAACAATTTATACTGTTTATACTGATTGCACACTTTAATGACAATATTGGGGTGGGAGAAGCAAGGAGACTTAATTGAACAAGCTACCCCAGGATTGTTTGCATCCTAGGCCTGCCAAGCTAACAATAAGTAGGTTCCTTCACTTCTCAGGGTAGCTCCCTCATCCTTAAAATAGATCAGTGATACCTACTTCATGGGATCATGATGATTAAATACAGTAAGGCATAAAAAATGCCTGAGACACAGTGAGTGCTCAGTAAAAGTTGGTATCTTTCCTCTCAGAGCTGATAAAAATGGAGGGAAAACTAGCACAGGTCACTTCCCCAGGGAGTGTTAGCAGGTCTTGATTTACTTCCCTTTTCCCTCAGTAATCAGCCTCCTGTAGACCCCTCTTCAGTCCCAACTGTATGCACAGCGTCAGGCACCAGCTCACAACTTGCCTCGCCTTCCTGCCCAAGTGAACCCCTGCCCCACACCAGCACCTCACCTTCCCATAGTGAGCCACCTCCTGCCCCTCCAGCCTCCACCCGGGACTGCGCACAAATTGCTCGTCTTCTGCCGCCAATGTATCCTCAGTTCTCAGTGGAGTCCCTGAACCAGCAATTTCAGCATCCATGGGGAACTCCTTAGAGCCACAGACCTACCAAACCCTAACTCCAGGGCTACGGCCCAGTGGCATCTCAGTAAGTCCCTCCAGCGAGTTCTGACTCATGCAAAGTTTGACGGTCACAGCTCCACAGACCCCTGCACTCTGCTCCCAGCTTCCTATGCTGAGGGTCTTCTTCCTTTCCTTCCCACCGTGGAGAGACACTCCTGTAGCCAAAGCTGCCCTATTGTCCCCCCTGTGCCACTGTCCTTGTAGCATTCCTTACCAAATGTAGGTCTAGCAAATCTTCAGTGTTTTTGTCACTTACGAGACCACTTTCTCTGTTTCTTACCAACATTTTAAAATTTTATACTAATACAAATTCATCCTTTATCCTGTTCTTAAAGAACCTATAAAATCATATGTAACACACAAGTCTTATTTTTCTATTCTATATGTAACAAGTTTCCTTTCATTCACACTAGATATATGAATGCTAGGATATTAACAACTTACAGACACGGGGTAAAAAGTTGCACTACTTTTGAGAACTTTCTTTGGCAATTTGCCACACATACATGTTCCACAGGGATTTATAGTTTCTCAAAGTTCTTTTCAATACATGATTTCACTTGGACTTCATAGTAGCACAGGATGGAGAAGGAGAGTCGTAATTCTCTGTATTTCAAACACAAGTAAACTAAGATACAGCAAGATTAAGTACAGTTCTCCCACAGTCATAGGGAAGCAGATAAAAAAACTGAATCTTAAAAAAAAAGAAAAAAAAACTGAATCTAAGATCCATGGCTTCTTGATGTAGTTTCCTACATCCAGCACCAAACATCAAACCCCTTTTTTACCATCATCTGTGAATGTCATGTGAATCTGAACTATTACGTTCAGCCTTTCAAAAGAAAAAAATGGAACATGGTTAAAAGAAACCACAACCTCTTATTTCTGGGAGCTTTCTGAAACTAAGAAATGTGATCACGTACAAAACAGCCAATGAAGACTATTTAGCTTTTTAAATATAACTGAGGGGCTGGGGATTTAGCTCAGTGGTTAGAGTGCTTGCCTTGCAAGCCTAAGGCACAAAATAAATAAATAAATTGAACTGAGAACAAATAAAATGTGAATGGCATTTCTTTATAAAACTATGGTATTTGTTTTTAGATTGAAACTTCCTTATAGCAACTGCCAAACAGCTCACCGAACACAACACAGCCCCAGTGCAGAGGTTCGAGTTGGGTAGGTCTTCTAAAGCATGCCTCTTTGTAAGGAGGATGGGGTTTTTCCAAGGGTGGCAGTTTCATAGTCTCATGAACAGAATCTTCTACTCAGATGAAGACCCTCCACGGCACACTCACATCTCTAGTAGAAATGAACAGAATATTGAAACCCACCAGAAGAAACTCCGCCTTCCTCATGCTAGTTGTGCTAACTTGCTTCTTTTGGTTCTCAGATGATGCAATCTGACAGGGCAGAAGCTTTCGAGGGTTAGCCCCTTTCTTCTTAATGCTTATATTTAAGATGCTTAAGTTTGTGATTCACTCTTTAAATGAGATATAATACTTATAATATATCCACATACATTACGTGTAGCATAATGATGTTTCAGTGAACAGTGGTGGCCCCATGAGATTGTAACAGAATCAAAAACTCCCCATTGCCTAGTGACACAGAGCAATGCATTATTCACATGTTTGGGCTGATGCTGATATAAACCAACCTACCTCGCTGCCAGTTACACAAGTATAACATAAACACTTCTGTATAGTATATAACACTTGATAATGATAATAAACAATGATGTTACTGGTTTGTGTACTAACTGTACTATACTTTCCATCATTATTTTAGCACATTCACTGGAAAGCAGTATGCCATGTCACACTGGCAGCAGCTCACACATCTCCTGTTTACTTTCTCTCTTGATGGCATCAGAAGGGTGTGTCGAGTGATTGACCTAGACCATTCAGGCCTGTAAAAGTACACAGAACAGCAAAATCATCCAATGATGCATTTCTCAAAACATATATCCCTCATCAAGGATACACGACTATATAGATCAACATCTTCCCTTTGAAGACCATTGCTTTCCCCTCTGAGCCACAGCCAGTGAACACAGATCATGAAAACATGATGATAAATAAATGCAGTGCTCTCAAGCACAACCTTAAATTTGCACTTGCCATGGCCGTGAGTTGGGAGCTCTGGCTGTGCCCGTGTGGAAAAGTGACATCCCCCATGCCGGCACATGTGAGTCCTGGAAGACGAGTACCTATGCGTCTGAATCACAGCTCTCCTCTAGCCTACTGGCTCCATGTCTTTGACTTCTCTGCCCCTCGGGTTTGGTCTTTAGACAGCTCCGCCTCCTTTGTCCTTTACCCACAGATATGGTTCAACTGAATTAAGCTTTCCTCAATTATCAAGATACCAAAAATAAAAACAACTTATTTCTGGGAATAAAAAAGGAAAACCAGCAACGACACCAGCAGCCCCTCCTGTTCACTCTAACCCCAACTCCAAGGTAGAGGATTCTCAGGATCTGGACACTGGGTGCTGCTGATGAAGGATAAGATAACAATGGTCAAGTTGAACCAAGACTTGGCCATTGCTCAACCCTGGTTTTTATTTACTTTTGTTAGGGAAATCAAGAGGCTGGGCCTTAAAGCATCTAAACAAGTACGATGCCCCGCACATCACAGGAAGCCTGGAATTCAGTCTTCATAGCCCAAGTTCCCTGCCCTCCTCTCACTCAGGAATGCAGGGAGGGACAGAAGTGGACTGGCCCACCAGAGGGCAAAGGCAATGGAAGTAGCCCAGGTGAAGCAGGAGACTGAGGGGAAACATCCTCCCACTCTTCTGTTGTTTTCCTTTCCCAATGTTTCATGCATGTCCACCACTTCATTCCTTTTCTCAATTCAGTGATTAAAGATTATGTGCTCCTCCTATTCTTCAAAATCCCCATCACCTCTTTTTTTTCCTTCAAAATGATCCAGTTGTAAGAGTCTCTCCACGCTTCACTTTCACAGAAGAGACCTGCTCCTTTTTTTTTTTTACAGAATATAGGATGTGTTGATCCTTGGGAGACAGATAGTTCCTTTTTTTGGAGGAGGGTGGTGTGTGCTGGGAATCGAATTCAGGGCCTTGAGCCAGCTAGGCAAGTGCTCTACTACTGATCTAAATACCCAACCCCATGGAGACAGATAGTTCTGAGAAGCATCTACACAGCTAACCTGGCTAAAGGAGAGCACAGGGCCAGGCATAATGGCACACACTTGCAATTCCAGCACTCGGGAGGCTGAGGAAGGAGGATCACCAAGAGTTCGAGGCCAGCCTGATCTACACAGTGAGTTCAAGCCCAGCCTGAACTACATAGCAAGAACCTATCTCAAAAAAACAAGGGGGGGGGGAACTGAGGAGAGGTGGAGAACACAGGGATAGTTAAGAGAGTAAAGCCAAAGACAACTGCAGTTTTTGCTTCTGTTTGGAATTTAAGTAGCTCCTTTGTTATCAAAATAACTACATCAGCATAAATAATCTGCTGATTATAAAATTAATCTTTGGCAGAGAGACACATTTAATGAATACCTGCCATCTGCCAGCACAGAAGGAAAACTAGTGGTTCTTATAATTTCAGTGGTCCAGGACTCTTCTGAGATTCTTGTGAAAGCTAGGATATCTCTCCCCAGAAAACTGCAAATGGACACAAAATTTCACATAGAATTACAAGGGCAAATGTTTTCTGAAGTACAACCACAGACCCCAGCTACAATCTCTGTGGTAGGCATGGCCTTGCCGAGCTGGCCTCACCCCACCTTAGAGATAAAGGGACACAGGTTCAGTCCTAAGAGTGGCTGCAGTAGACCTACTATTTGCGTTCCCCCAAATTCATACTGAAACCTAATCCCAATATGAGAGCATTTGGATGTGGAGCCTCTGGGAGATGATAGGTAATAAGGGCAGAGCCATCAAGAATGGGGTTAGTGCCTTTAGAAAACAGGCCCCAAGATCCTTCATCCCTTCCACCATGTGGCTGCAGGGAAATGATGGCTGTCTATGAACCTGGAAGTAGGCCCTCATCAGACACGAAACCTCCTAGCACCTTGATCTTAGAGTTCCGAGCCTCCGGACTGTGAAAAACAAATTTGTGGGTTTATTGTTTTGCTTTGCTTTGCTTTGTGGGAAGAGGTTTGTTTTATTTGAGACAGGGCCCTCACTATGTTGTCCAGGCTGGTCTTGAACTGCTGGCCTCAGCCTCCCAAGTAGCTGAAACTACACATATGCCACTGCACCCAGTAATTTGTGTTTATAAGTCTGTGGTATTCTGCTATAGCAACCTGGACGGGCTAAGAAAGTAGCAGAAACAATTAAACAAGATTATCTAAATACTGTCCCTTCCATTCCCAGATGAAAATATCACCTAATTTTTACTGTTACTGTAACTATCATCTCTCCAACCCCTCCTTTTTTTTCTTTTTTTTAATAGTACTAGGATTGAACCTAGAGACTGAAACATGCTAGGCAAGTGTTCAAGCACTGGGCTACATCCTCAGCCCATTTTATATTTTGAGACAGGGTCTCACTAAACTGCCCAGGCTAGCCTTGAACTTGCAATCTTCCTGCCTCAGCCTCTCAAATAGCTGGGACTACAGGTGTGCACCACTACACCCAGCTCACTCATTATATTTAACTGAGTAAATAAAAGATTATGTGAGAAACTGAGATTAACGCAGCTCATTCTAGACTCAGCCACAGGAAATCAGGAAGCTCAGAAGCCCAGCACCTCTAATCTCACTTCTTATCTGCCAGAGCCCTGCTCCTCCTCACACTCCTCCTGACCCTACCCACCCACCCAGCTGGAAAACAAGCCAAAAAGGAATCTTTCTTAGGGGCCTCCCATTGCTCTAAATGACAGCAACCGCTCTTCAAAATAATCCATCTGTCAAAATGTGAACAAGAGACCAGTCAAAGCCTATGGATATGAAACAAAAGAAATTTAATTTCAGAATATTACAAGAATATAAAACACAATGCATATGTTTCTTTACAATTACACATACATACATCATATATATAGTCAAACAAGAATGAAAAATAAAAAAAATGGCAAAACCTTCAAGAAATCTGGTTAGGTTTTTAAATGAGCTCAGGAACAGGGCAAAGGCAAACTGCCCCAAAGAAAGACCCCTGGGGCAAGGGCGGTTTTCTGGACAGGTTGTGCCGGTCCCTAAACATGTCAGAGGCCTGCCCAATGGCTCTTTAGCAAGGGCTGCGGGCTCACACGCTCCAGTTTCCATAGCAACCCAAGCACTCCAGCTATTCACACTCTATCTCCTCACTAACCTGCCTCCAACAGCTCTACCCTAGTCTCAGCATTAGCTGTCTCGTGAAGCTGGCCTTCCACAATGAGTCTTCCACTGGGCTAATCACCACCGCGTCTTAGGGACTCAAATTTCTCCCAAATCCTGGGCAGTTCTGTGATATCCAGGTTAAGATCTAGGTCCTGTCTTCAGTGCAAAGCCTGCAGGGTAGAGGAAGGGAAGGATAAGGATCTCTTCTGGAGAAAGTAGTTCTATACAGAAGAGGCCTCAGAACCGGAGCCACCACAAGTTCCCCGAGAATGCAGTATTTTAAACCGTATGCTACCATAGGCTCCTATAAGGGAAGCTGAACAGAAAGACTCAGGAGGAAAGAAAGGCTCTATCCTGACACTGGGATCAACTGGCTTCCTTATGGCAAATGAAACGGCCACCTCTGGCACACTCAATGGTCACCTCAGTCAACCACCCTGTATTACCCACCCTAACTCCCAAGGGTGTTCCCCCTTGTCATTCCTGACTGACCCTGGAAGGACATTCAGGGCAAAGAGCTTTGCTCTGTGCAGGAGCAGCTGTGGTTCAGTTATGATTCATGACCTGCTCCTCTAGGACGTTCTGACACTCAGATACAACCACTATCTCCTGACCCACTTTCACTGCTACAGAGGGGTTTTTCAAACGAGAGTCACTGGTCCCAAATGCCAAACTCCACCGTTGTAAAAGGGCAAAAACCCAGTACCTGTGGCTTCTACTAATTTACCCAATGCAGCTCACCCCAAAGAGATCTGAATCAAGGAACTGGTCTGTATTTTTATGCTGTGTTCCTCTGGCAAAATACATGGCCCCAACCTGACACCACATAAAAACCATGACAACTGACCCCAGAAAAAAAATGAAGCTTTAAAAACTACATGAGGCACTTCCAAAGAGATTGCTCCAATATGAAAAATAAACACAATAAAACAAATTTTAAACATCTTATAGGTTAAAAACAATTAAGTAAATACTGGCTCAAAAATACCTGCCTACTAAGTCAGAAGGGAGACTGTAACCTGTAAAATGAAAAAGGGTTTTTTTCTGAGATTACCATAAGATTCCACAGGATTAGAATAGTTACAAATTGTAAGGTAGAAAATTTTGCTGCTTATTCTTCAAATTTGGTTTCCAACTAGAGTACAGCTTCTATAAGAAAAATGACCTATAATACCCTTAAAGCAAGGCGCACCACATATTCAATAAATAAACAAACATACACACCCATATACACACGCAAACTGCCAAGCATATGCACGTGGTAAACACCTCTCACCATCCTCACCACAGAACACTGCCCCTGGGGACTGATCCCTTCAGCACCTCCTAAATCTCATCCACCTCCATGACAGCACAAAACTGGCTGGGTGACAAGCAGGCTCTGAGTCACGACCTGATACCAGACCATACATAAGAGATCACACAACTCCAGGGCGATACACAGTGAAAGGAATAAAGAAAAAGGTGTTAAAATAAGGAAGAACACTACCTTGATTTGGTGATACCAAAAGGATCTGTTTGAATTCACTGTTACCTGATAAAAGAAAATGTATTTTTTCTTAACAAGAAAAAAAGTCAAATGGATTTACTTAGCAATATTTTAAAGAATGAGCTAAAATCAGTGTAGAGTACAAGGCTCCTACGCTGTTTCATACTTCTACACATTTACTGTCCCCAGTCTATCATGCTGGAAGGCCAAATTTTACATTTTCTTCACAAATGTGGTAACAGGAACAAAAGAAACAGGATAGTATGGAAGACAGGGCTGACACCCAGACACAAAGCCAAACTCTGCTATTGCAGAGTCATCTTTTCATTTCACCAAAAACGCAGCACTTTCAATTGTTTAAAGATAGATCAGCAAACAATATTTTGCTGGGCACCTTCTTCCCCATAGTGGGCCTGACTCAGCTCCAACACATGGGGTAAGAATGGCATATAGCTTAACAGAGCCAGGCATAAACCTGAACATTCTCACTTGCTACACACTACTCTCTGGGCAGTGAATACCTCAAGTAAGATCAACACCATGCCATCGCTCACCTCAAACCTATGTGAACATACCCAACCCAAAAGCCAAATACTCTAGCCCCATCTCCCAATCACTAATCACTACCTGTGCCCATTCTGACAAGGACAAGCAGTGGAGCAATTGCTCTTGAGCACTGATGATCAGCCACGACCGCTTCCAAATAAGAATGCTCTCTCCTTTGACCCTATGGGCCCTGCAGAGACCATCCGCCCCTCCCCTCTGATTCCGACCTGCTCTTGGGAGATGGTCTAGCTGCACACCTGACTCCTGAGAAGGTGCGACAGAATCCCACCCACAGTCAGCCAGCCCCCTCCTGGGCACACTCCAGAGCTTCCCACCACATACGAAGATTTCAGCAAACCTCATAAAGCTGTTGGTGACTCTATGAGTCACAGTGATTTGGCACAGAAGTATTCCATCAGCACCAGAGATGTTGTAGGTGAAAGGGTACCAGGCCAAGGAAACAATTTCAGCAACCACACAATTTTTTCACTTCAGTAAGGAAAGGGGAAATTTTGGAGAGACGAAGAAGGGAAGAAGGAACAGAGGTAGGGAAGGAGGAACAGAGGTAGGGAAGGAAAACAGTGTAATAACTGAAATTTGCTAAAATATTGTTCTGAATTCTCCTTTTTTGACACTGCACATCAAATACCGTGCAATCTTGGACCCAAAAGATAATTTAAAATGTCCAAGAAAGTCACAAATTCTTCAAAGACAAATAAGATACTAAAGAATATGGTCTTATGAGATAAAGAACTTTCCCAAAGCTTATGGAGAAAAAGGATCAAAAGCTTCTAGCTTACAGCCCATTTTGATTACCAAGTCCCCAAAAATGGATTTTATAATGAATAAACAACAAACAAATAATACATCAAAACACGAGAAAAGCCAAAAATATTGGTTAAAAAATAGTATCCATTAGGATTGACAGTACTTTTTTTTTAAATGGCAGTTGAGCACAAAATTTCATATTTTTAAAAAATAGAACTGGCCTTAAAACATTGAATGAGCACTGGAACCCCCTGGTTCTGCCCATTTACTGTACTGTAATATGCTGTTGGCTGGTTAGTGGTTTTCCCATAACATTAAACAAGAGAGTGAGAGAGTGAGCCTAGCACTCTCCCTGAAGGCACAGCTTGCAAACATCATATGGTGAGTAGGATTAGAGGTATCAGTCGGGTCATGGGATTAGTTGGCTTTCTCAGTTCAAACAGCAGCAAGCAAGCTCCAAGTCCAAGCTTCACTGTGAGTAGAAATGCCACCTGGCCCACTAAATTCTGGGTTGACGACAGGAGAACTCTAGATCCTTCAGAGGAATCCTAGGTTGAAGGATAAACAAGAGCATTAGATATGTTTATAAATACCACTTTTTACAAACATCCCATCTAAAAGCCATAGAATCTGCATTAAATATTTTCTCTAAACTGAGGGATAAAGAAATTGAGAATTTGATTCTCTTCCAAGAAAACCACCTAGTCTGCCTGATCGTTAAATCATCTTACTGGCAAAAACAGCTGCCACTTGGTAAGTGCATATTCTGTGCTAGATGTTGCTCTAAATTCTTCATGTACATTATCTCGTTTTTCCTCACAACTACCTATGCAACTACCTGCCATTTTTTAGGTGAAGAATCTGTAGCCCACAAAAGTGAACTCATCCCAGGACATGTAGCTATTAAGCAGCAAAGCAGGGACCTGACCTCCTAAGTGAACGCAGAACTCGTGCTCTTATCACACTGCTCCCTCTTCAGCGAATGTACACTTAATGCCTACCACGGCAAGGTAGGAGACAAAGGGCTACAAATACATTAAGTCTTTTGGAAGACAAACCACATATAGAGATGAGACAACACATGTGAAGTAAATACCATAAATCATATTAAATGTCTACAATTTAGTAGCATCAGTAAGACTTCAAAGCAAAAAAGTAATTCTATTTGGCTGGGTTAGCTGAGGATTTCTAAAAGGAAGTGCAATTTAGGCTGGTCTTACAAGAACAAGATTTTCACTGCTGAAAATAATGCCCATTAAAAGGTAGGTACTAAAAAAAAAGTAGGTACTAAATCAATTGTCATCTAGGAATGATTTTCCCCACTCCCCTCAGGAGACATTTAGTAATGTCTGGAGATATTTTTCTTTGTCACAACTGGGGCAAGACTGTCACTACCATCTACCAGGTAGAAGCCAGGGATGCTGCCAATCATACAATGCACAGGGAAGCTCCCACAGTAAGTAATGAATGACCCAAATTGTCAACAACGCAAAGACTGAAAAACTCTTTGCTAAATAGAAGTGTTTTTTTTATTATGCTGTTGATGAAGATAATATAACTGCGTTATCTTCTTCAAAGGAAAGTTGTTACTTTTATAAACATCAGTAGCAAAACCCTAGGACTGTATGCATTGTTGTGTAAAAGAGATATAAGGCAGGCCCCTAGATCTGCAGGCTGAGCGCCTGGAAGACACTGTTCGGGAAGCAGGTGTCACTCAGAGAGCAGAACTAGACTGTGGAAGGACACCAAGCTACTAAAGGAGGTGGGAGGAAAAGAAGAACAGAGAATTTAAGATAGACTTTAAAAACAACAACAAATGAAAGAAGATGGCTGAGCAGACAACAGTAAGCCAATAAAAGGAAAGAATTAGAGGAAGGAAGAGAACAATAACAGGGTAGCAGCAGCACACTGAGGCAGGTATTTCAGGATACAGGAAGTGACCAGAGAGAGGGGAAAGTGAAATGCACTGCTTGATTTAATTCAAGGTCATTATTATCTGTGGGCCTTTACTTTTCTAAACCATTAATATTTTTGAGAATCTAATGAAAGCTATATGTACACACATATTTTATATAGATACATATGTGTGTGTGTTTTATATATAGAAATATGAGAAACATGCACCCACATAAAAGATTGCATTGATAGGCATGGTGGCACACACCTGTAATTCTAGCTACTCTGGAGTTTAAGGCTGGAGGATCACAAATTCAGTGTCAGCCTCAGCAATTTGGTAAGACCTTATCTCAAAATAAAATTTTAAAAGGGCTGGGAATGTAGCTCAGTGGAGCAGTACTTGACTAGCACCCTTGACACCCTGGGCTCAATCTTCAGTACTGAAGAAAAAAAATATATTGTATTAACAATAATAGAAGCTTTAGTAGACACCTCAGCAGGTCCGCGGACAACAAGTCAAGACTCCCTGCTCTAGCAGGTATGCTGGTGCATGCCTGTAACCCTAGCTACTCAGGAGGCTGAGGCAGAAGGATCAAAAGGTAGAGCCCATCCTGGGCTACTCAGAAAGACCTGTCTCAAAATTAAAATAAAGAAGGTGAGGATGGCAGGTGTAGTTTAGCGCAAAGGCTCTGAGTTCAACTCCTAGTGCTGAAAGAAAATAAAAAGGCACTGCTGCTCTAACACTGGTTTATTTATTAAATTCCTTTCTTTCCAAAGTAGAATTGTCAAGTTAGAAAGATTTATTATTTCCTGCTTATCTTCAAATATGAAAGTGACAAAAGTTATAACTGATACAAAAAAATATATCCTTCAAAATAACTTATGCTTGGTTTTAACTCACAAACACAGGATAAAAATATTTAGACATAAATAACTCAAATAATGATCTTGCCAAGGTGAGCCTTACCCAGAAGTCAGAAGTAATGAGGATAAAAAAGAGGGCTCAGATAATTCATTCAAATGTAAGGAACAAGACTACACTAAAATCTAATATTCTAGAAAAGAATAAACATTCAATGATTGGGTTTTTCTTTTCTATTGCTGATGTCTCAAATAGTAATCATGTCAAGCCCAAGATCATTTTATCCACCACATGAACATTGCATCACAAGGCCAAGTCTGATCTGATTTTCTTTAGTAACAATCATTACAACTTGTTGATGCTCTGACAATTATAATGTTTTTCCAAAACATAATTTCAACTGAGTCTCATGATAAAAGACCGTGAAATAGATGTAACTTCATAGAATGAATATAGAATGACTATCCTTCATTCAAACTTCTTGAAACCAGAAGTTTCATATTTTGGAGATTTTTGGATTTTAGAATATTTGCATAGGCCAGTTAAACAACCCTAATCTAAAATTCTAAAAGCCAAAATGCTTAGGACTCAAAAAATTTTAGATTTGTGAAACATCTCGGGTTTCGATGTTTTGGATTAAGGATACTAAATCTGTTTCAGCCTCATTTTCAGAGGAGGAAACTTGAGTTCTAAAAGAATCAGTGGTTTTCCTCAATGAGAATGAGGACTCAATTAAAAACTAACGCAAATCTCATGATCTTTCCAGTGAGCCGCTGGCTCCTTCAGAGGAAAGCACAGCAGCCTTCTGCCAGGAAAGTTTGGGCCAATCATCAGTCCCACCATTAAAATATCCACTCTGGACTAAACAGCCATTGAAGAATATGATTTCCAGGGCCCCTCAACACCCAGGAATCTTCTTTGATTAAGGCTAACATCCACACAAAAAAAGAACATAATCTATGACTACACATATTCTCAGCACTGCTGCTCTTGGTCTCAAATCAGTTTACATTTGCTTTTAATTTGCTTAACAAGTACTTATGCCTGTGTCCTGGTGTTGAAGATGGCAGGGACCAGGTAGGTCATTTGTTTGAATTTAATGCCTCAACACCTGGGGTGTCACTGAGTAGCAAACCCATCTAATGAAGGAATTCGAGGGCAAGGACCTGGCCTTGTCATTTTTATATTCTTCCTGACTACAAGTATACCACCCTGGGAATTCAAAACAAACACTACTGACTGACCAGATGCAGCAAGGAAATACATTCAGTAAGGACAGAGAATAAATACAATTGATACCTTTTTTCCCCTCTTTCTTCCCCTCAGACCATTTCAATCCTGTTGGTGTCATCATGGCAGCTGGAGAGCCAGACAATAACTGTAACAAGAAAATTTTACAGTGGCTTAAACATTCTAATGTCAATGTATAGATGACCTTACTAACAGGAATTTATTTAACTCATTCAATTTCAGTGTGAGGAGTTTCACCAAGACTGACATATCTATACCTCATTAATCTTCAGTGAATCATGCTGACTTAATGAAGTAGCCATGCTGGGATTCCTCAAGAAGTACCCCACAGGTAATGCAGAGCATGGAGGCCTGGGTCAAATGTTGCCTGTCCTACAGAGTCCCCATTAAGAATTAACCTTCCAGCACTTGCTTCTGAGCTATTGCACTGTATTGGTCACTTGTGCTTGTGACTAGCTACATTCTTCTTGAACTCAAGATGTGTATTGAATGATTCAATCAAAACCCACTGAAAGAAGATAGTATAAACAAATGGACTGAGAAAATAGCCAAATAGCTGAATGTTAAAATAGTGGAAAACACTTGAATGGTCAAGAGAAACAAAGTAAAACAAATGACAGTATATCAATTTCCTCCTTTCTACAAATGTACACACCCAGAAAGTCCACAGAACAGTATCTTACTAAGTTCATATTTTCTTTGTTGGCATTCTTCAATTCACCCATGGCCAAAGATTCTGGAGTAGAGTAATTGCTTTTCTTTTCTGACATCATCTGATTTCCCAGGACTTTGCGCTGATTTAGGAACAGAAAAG
This sequence comes from Hystrix cristata, assembly GCA_004026905.1. Classification (NCBI taxonomy): domain Eukaryota; kingdom Metazoa; phylum Chordata; class Mammalia; order Rodentia; family Hystricidae; genus Hystrix; species Hystrix cristata. The sequence continues at coordinate 41,979 of PVJO010003583.1, read as the reverse complement.
ATTTGATTTATAAACATTTACTTTACCTCTACTATAGGTATACCGGCCTTCAAAACTACAATTTCCTTAGGTTAAAAAAACATTATTCTGACAACTTCTGCATGGATTCTCCCAGGCCATCTCATAAAAGGAAGGCCAAGCAGGTACTACAAACACCTAAAATCATTGCTTTTCTTTAAATAATCACTTTCCTATATATTTAAAAAGGCTAAGACATGAGAAGCAACTTTATAGTCAATTTAATACAGGCCAATTGCAGTGTTCCTCTGAAACCATAAAGGAAACATTGGTTACTTACCAATATAGATTTTTCCCCAAAGTGTGTTGTCTCTGATAGCTGTTTGGAGTCCCTTCTCCCTCCCCACTAAAGGATATGCAGGCTGTTCTGCTCTAAGATTTTGCTTCCCTGTCATTTCCTCACACAGAACTGGAGAGTTTGGAAAAATTCTATGAGATCCTAATATAGCCACAAGAGGGTACAGGCCTTCTTAACAGCATCACATGACTATACTGCCATTCAGAGCGAGACTAAAAGCCTTTTCATCTCTGAACAGCTTAGAAGCTGATGTAACCTACCATAACAGCTGACAGTGACAATTTTACCATCTTTGGAAAAATCTTCCTTTTTTCCCCTTAAAGAATAAATCTGAATTCCAGAAAAAGAACCTGCAAAAACTAAACCATTAACTCTACATTATAAATACCAACAGCAATATTTAGGATATTCTGATTTAATACATTAATTTACATGAGGAATTCTGGAGAAAAACACTCTAGCCAAAAAGACAGATCAAAGCAGGACAGATCACAAACTGTACATTAATAATGTGAAGGAGGGATTACCTTTTTAAATTTTTTTTTATTTTTAAATCAAGGATAGAAATCAAATAGCTAAAACACAGAAATCCTGGAAAAATACAAACAACACATCCTCCATCCAGAAGTCAAGTTTCACCTGAGAAGACATGGAAGCGGGGATGCCACATGTTGTAAAGCTCCCAGTGAACTGTTAAGACATCTCAATACTCCACTGCAGAGCCACTGAGCAAAGCCTATACCCACTATCAGCTCAAGAATCTCTGCAGTTCAGCCAGGCTTGGTGCTGCACACCTGTAATCCCAGCACTTGAGAGGCTGAGGCAGGAGGATCATGCGTTCGAGGCCGGCCTGGGCTACACAGTGAATTCAAGGCCAGCCTGAACTACATAGCATGACTCTGTCTCAAAAAAAAAATAAATAAATACATAATAAAATAAGATTGTTGTTCTAGAATGTTTTATCCTGATAGAATTATAAGCTCTTTCATAAATTCTAAAGTTCTAAATTCTCTTAGTAAAGAAGTATGCAGCAGCCAAGGAGGATACTACCTATTCACATTTCGAGCAATAATTAGCCAATACATCTAAAGCCAACTGCTGAAGAGTTCACTGATAGAAAACTACACCATCTAACTTCAGTTAAAGAGACACTTATTTTAGTACAGCTTTTATCATAATCTTTATAACAAGGAAGTCATGGGGAATGACAAACTTGTCCAACTGAGAAGGAAAAAAAGGCAGTAAACTAAGGTTGTTCATCTTATACTAGCCAAGTCTGAACAGATGAATGTACTTCTAGAGTTCCATAAAGGGAATTTATTTTAAACTATGAAAAATATATATATAATTTACCATTTTATCCACTTTTAAGTGTATAGTTCAGTGGCATTAAGTATATTCACAGCATTGTATGACAGTTACCCCACCATTCATCTCCATAATTCTTTTCATCTTCTCGAATGGAAACTATATCAGTAATAGTGACCCTTTGAGAGACAAGTGCCCAAACTGCAACCCAAAACCCACTTATTTATTCCAAAGTGCCCACACTGCAATTAAACCTGAATACTGAAATTTTAGTTTAGAAAAAGCAACTTACACATTAACATCTTTTGTCTTAAAAGAAAAATAACACATATGCCATAGGTTCATCACCACTGCTCTATATCTATTAAATGACTCCCTATTCCCTTAATCCCACTAGATGCTGACAACTTCCACTCCACTTTCTGTCTCTATGAATTCATCACTCTCAGTACCTCATATAAATAGAATTATACAATATTCATCTTTTTATGTAGCATATGTCAGAATTTCCTTCCTTTTAAGGATCGATAATATTCTATTGTCATATTGTATATGCCACATTTTGTTTACTCAATAAATTAACCTGTCAGTGAACAGTTGGGTGGCTTCCACCTGTGGCTATTGTGAACAGTGCTGCTATAAGCATTGAAAAAATAATCTCCTCAAGACTCTACTTTTAATTCTTTTGAGTATATACAGAAATGGAATTGCTGAAGAATAAATTCTATATTTTAATTTTTTCAAAGACTGTCATATAGTTTTCCACAGCACCTGTACCATTTTTCATTCCTTCCAGTATACAAAGGTTTCCATTTCTCCACATCCTAATCAATATTTGTTATTCAATGATTAGTGATGCTGAGTACATTTTCGTGTGTTTCTTGGTCATCTGTATATCTTCTTTGGAGAAATGTCTATTTAAGTCTTTTGCCCATCTTTTAATGAGGTTGTTTTTATGCTGTGGATTTACAGGCCTTCTTTTGCTGTGAAGTTATAGTCTGGATATTATCTCCTAACCAGATATATGATTTGCAAATGTTCGTTCCTGTAACATGAAGTGCTTTTCACTTTGTTGAAAGCAAAGGAGGTTTTGATGTCAAACAAACCTAATGTCCTAAAAGCTATTGGTCCCAGCAGATCAAAACTAAGAGTGAATGCTAGACTTCCAGAAATTATAACAAGGACCAAAATTAGAGTTAATTGAATTTGCAGGACCAGGCATAGTGGCTCACTCCCATAGTCCCAACACTCAGGAGGGGCTGAGAAGGGAAGACTATGAGTTGGAAGCCAGCCTCTGCAACAAGACCCTGTCTCAAAAAACCAAAAGAAAAAAAAAAAAAAGGAACTGCTAACAGTTGCTGCTTAAGGGAAAAAAAGAATTACAAGGCATTCATTTTTTAAGATAAAAGTTTAAAGTTTTAATCAAAGGGCTCTGTAGTGTTGCTGGACTTAAATATCTTAGTAATGTTAAAACAATTTTTGAAAGAAAAATAGTAGAAGACTGAATAGTGCTAATCTCTCTCCAAGTTAATGAGAACCTGCTTATTAGTTTGTGCACAGAAATTTGAACCCTATAACCAAGTTATCTACTGCCACCTGATGGCAGTATTTCTTAACTGCAGATTCAGACTGTCAACCTGTAAACTGAATTTGCAGTGATGGCATCAATAGCATAACAATGTATCTTGTATTTATTCTAAAAACAGTATTTTCAGTAAATTTGATATAAGGGAAGAGAATACAACAATTTAAACATTAAGATTACCAAAATTTAAGGTACCAAAATCTATTTTTCTAACAATTTTCCTAGTCTCTCAATTTCCTCACTTCTCCATAGGTTTGGCAATTTGCATAAAGAAGGATGTAGTACAAGGTAGGTCAGGAAGTAAAAGAGACTGTGCATACTATTCAGGAATGAGACCTCTGTCCTCAGCCCCAGAAGAGCAGGAAGGACTTCTATTTCTTTTATTTCAAAGAGTCCCTTCTCTCATTTGAAACACAGTAAAATGCTCTGAAACAAAAGCTTTTCCAAATTCTATCTTTATTGTCTTATAAATTAACCCCCTACAGAATCCTTGGGAACAGAAGAAAATATTTTATGCATTAGAAAAGTCAGTCTTACACCAGACATGGTGGTACCCATCCATAATCCCCACACTAAGGAGGTAGAAGAAGGAGGATTATGAATGCAAGCCCAGCCTAGGCTACATAGCTCAAGCCCACCCTAAACTATATAGTGAGAGCCTATCTCAAAAAGAGTGGGGCGGGAGAGAACAGGGGAGAGGGTAAGGACAGGGAAAGGGAGAGGGGAAGAGAAGAGGTAAGAGGAGAGGAGGGAGGGAAGAGGAGGGGCTGTGGGGTAGGAGGCGAGGGGAGACACACTGGGTTTAGGGGCACAAACCTGTAATCCCAGCACATAGAGGCTAAGGGAGCCTCAAACACCATGAGTTTGAGGCTAGCCCTGGCTACATAGTGAGTTCAAGTCCAGCCTGAACTACCTAGCAAGACCCTGCCTCAAAACATGGAAGAGGCAGACTTAAATTTCCTCACACTCAATACTGAAAAAGATAGCACAGCATACCTACCTTAATAAGCCCACTGAAGGAGCGTGACCGGGCCCTCTTCTGTACCCGGGGAGTAGAAGGTTCTCGTCCTGGTGTTTGGGTCAACGATTGCTTATGAAACTAAAAGAAACACAGTGAGCATTTTATTAAAATTCTCCCACCAACAAATGGCAGTCTGGCTGGGTGCAGTGTGTACAGTGTGCACAGTGTGCACTATAATCTCAGCTACCCAGAAAGGTGAGGCAACAGAACTGCACATTCAAGGCAGCCTGGAAAACTAGCCAGACTCTGTCTTAAAATAAAAGGAAAAGGACTGAGGATATAGCTCAGTTGTAGATTATTTGCCTAGCATATATGAAGCCCTGGGTTCCATCCCCAGCACTGTAGTAGTAATAATAATGATGATGATGATGATAAGAGAGAGAAAAAGAGAGATCAGTCTATGATAATCAATAGCTAAGTGTAAGTACCAGAAAAGTCCAGGAGTAAACGAGTCTGTGCACATACTGTATACATTAGCAAGCTGACAAGCAAAATACAAGGCAGAAAAGGAGGTCTGGACACAGCTCATTGATAAAGCCCTTGCCTACTACACACAAGGCAATGGGTTCAATCCCCAGCACTGCAAAAAGCAAATAAAGGTAAAAACTATCTTTCCACAAAGAAATCAAAATGTATTAAATTACTGTTCAGGATCCTACGTTTCATATTCCTTCAATGTGGATTACCAACCTATTTTACAGACCAATTAAGAATTAGAGAGCTTATAGAATTTGCCCAAGATTGTTTGCTAGTAAATCACGGGTTTTTTGCATAAAAGCATCTTGGACATACAAAGTCCAACCTAAAACAGTCTTTAATTTAACATAAATTGCATATCACACTTTTTAAAAAGTTATTAAAGTGGTTTAAATAGAGTTCATGATTGCCTGCCAGCATTATCATCAAAGGAAACAGATCAGAATGCAAATTTTCAGTACTATAAACACCAGCTCTGTGTGGAGAATCTAATGTAGAAAAAAGGAAGATACAAAGCTTATTTAATGTTTTGATTAGCTCTTCATTTCCTCACTTAAATAATAATATAGTAACTAAATAATCTACTCTTCTGCCTTTTTAACTACATTTTTTAAATTTCTGCATTTGTATATATTTTTATCATTTTAGATTCTGGAGGCTAAAAAAGGACTTTTTCAATATACAAGTACTAGAAAGTTTTCAAAGTTAATTTTTTTTTTCTACTGGGGATCGAACTCAGGGCCTTGTGCTTGCTAGACAAGCACTCTACCCACTGAACTAAATTCCCAGCCCCTCAAAGCTAATTTTTGCCTCAGACATAGATTTAGTTACCTCTAAAAACCTTAGCTAGTAAGTATTCTTTCTGAACAATATTAGGATGTGTAAACACTCACCATTTCTGATCAGGTTGACAGGGGTGCCCTAGAGTGGGTTCTCTCCTATTCAGCTGGGGGAAGTGTTAATTGACAAAATGTTCTGGGAAGCTCTATAGCAATGTATATCCAGAGTCTTTTAAAAATGCATATCAAAAAGTCTACACCACCTACAAGTGTTTTGGTAAGTATTCTTTCCAAAAAAAGAACTGACCTGGAATCAGATCAAGCCCCCAGAAAGAAATCTAACTACCAGTTCATAGCAAATAAAGAGGACTGAGGAACATGCTAAGTAACACCATAGGGATGCAAACAGGAAAATTCAGACCATAGGAGACAAACAATTTGGTTTCTTCTGCAAATAAAGTTCAAATAAAGAGAGAAAGAGAGTGTATGCACATGTGTGTTTATGTCTAAATGCAATGTGGAGCAAAAGAAGGACACTAGTACAACCATTATGGAAATCAGTATGGAGATTTCTCAAGAGTCTGAAAGTAGAAATCCCTTATGACCCAGCCATTCCCCCACTAGATATCTTTCCTGAAGAGCTAGAGACATCATACTACAGAGATACTTGCACAACAATGTTTATAGGAGCTTAATTTGTAATAGCTAAATCCTGGAAGCAACCTGTATACTCATCAATGGATAGCTGGATAAACAAAATGTGGTATCTATACATAATGGAATACTATTCAGCTATAAAGAACGACAAACTGGAGTCCTTTGTAGGAAAATGGATGGACCTGGAAAATATAATGTTGAGTGAAATAAACCAGTCTTGCAAGCTGGAATACCACATGGTAACCCTCATCTAGTGAGGTAAAATACAAACAAAAGAAAAGGGTAAACAATAGATACAAAAAGGGTTCAAGGGAACAAGAAGAGGGCAAAGCGGGAGGGGAATGGGAATCCAGAGGAATAACGATATCTTAAAAATAAGAAACTAATAACCCAAATTTAAATCAGTGACACATACACTGGGGACTATAGTAACTTTATATAGTTGTGACTTACTGCTGTATGTAGGTGGTTGTTTACATTGCTCACTGTCATAAGCAAAAGGTACAATTTATTGTGGTCTGTAAGCTTGTGTAATGGCCTGTAAATTTGTGTAATCTTGGATAAATTTTAATTAAAAGTCTATTTAAAAAAAGGACATTAGTGCAAAAACTGATAAAATCTGAATAAAATCTATAATGTTAGCAGTAACATACCAAGGTTAATTTCTCAGTTTTGATAATATTAACATTAGAAGGAACTGGGTGATGGGAGAAGGGTATGTAAGAATGCTGTACTATCTTTGCAACTTTTCTCTAAAGCTAAAATTATTTCAAATTCAAAAGTTTATTCAAAGAGGCCAAGTATGGTGGCACATTCCTGTAATCCCAGCACATGGAAGGTACAGGCAGGAGGGTCTCTAGGAGTTTGAGGCCAGCCTGGGCTACATAGTAAGTTCTAGGCCAGCTTGAACTACATAGTGAGATTATCTAAAAAATAAGTAACCTTATTTAGAAGCTAACTGGCAATTTTTTTAGGGGGAAAAATAAGTAACCTTATTTAGAAGCTAACTGGCAATTTTTTTAGGGGGAAAAAAAAAAGGAAGACGACAGAAGAAATGACCTGTATATTAAAAATGACCTAATAATCCCCAGCACCAAAAAATAATGCATATCTTTTGGCCATGTTACTTCTATAAAATAATCTGCAATTTATAAACAAAAATATATAAGCTAAAAAAAATCCTAATTCCTCCAATATACCAAATAGTAGGTAAACTGTATATAAATTAAATTATGTAGGCTGGAACATTATGCAAACATTATAAATGTTCATAATCTTTCAATGACATGGAAAATGTGAGACAGAAATACTATAAAATGTCATCAGTGGATATTTCTGGATGATTATAAGTGGTTTTTATTTTCTCCTTTACACTCTTCAAGAGGTCTCAATGTTTCTATAGTGAGCATATATTATTTTTATAATTAAAGAAAAAAATTGGCAATAGTAAAATTATAGTTTCTTCAAAAAGCTAAGGCAATTTTAAAATGTATACATGAGTTTGCAAGCATGCATGAGAACATGCTTATGCGATAATATTTAGTGAAAAAAGGAGAGATTAAAAAAGTATATGATATTGCCAAGCATGGCGGCACATGCCTATAATCCCCAACACCCTGCAAGGCTGAGGAAGAAGGATCACAAGTTCAAACCCAGGCTGGCAACTTGGTGACTCATCAAGATCCTGTCTCAAAATAAAGAATAAAAAATGCCTGAGGATGTAGCTCAGCCCACAGTGCCTGGGTTTAATTGCTAGTAACACATATACACATGCGCATATGCACGCGTGTGCGCGCACACACACATACACACTATGTATAACTGTGTAAAAATATATTTATAAGAAAAGGACTGAAAGAAATCCCCAAAATACAAACATTGGTGGAGCTGGGCGTGGTGAGGCATGCCTGTAATCCCAGCAGTCAGGAGGCTGGGTCAGGAAGATCGTCATGAGTTTGACGCCACCCTGGGCTACACAGTGAGTTCAAGGCCAGCCTGAACTATATGGCAAGAACCTGTCTCAAAAAAACCAAGAAGAAACAAACAAACAAAAAAACCCAAACGTTGGTGGAATGAGTGATTATTTCTTTATCCTTGCCTGCAATTTCCTGGTTTTCTAAAAACAGCAAAATACTTCTATGACTGCATCTTTAAGCCTCAGTACTCTGGTTGAGAGAATTCATTATACCTGTTCTCATGAAACTGCTTTAGTTTCTACAGAAGATTAAACCACTAGCTTGCTTTGAGTCCAGAACAGTACTCATCCAAAACCCTGTAAAATTCCAGTCACAGAGATCTTAAATTCCCAAAAGAATAATCGAAAATGTGCTAACTGCTTAGAATAGCTTATATCTACAACAAAAAAGCTTAGTTCATTTGCACCTGGCCCTATTATGAGATTAGATATAAAATAAATGAAAACATAGACTCTTCTAAGAAGGTCCTAAACTGAGTAAGAAATAAGAGGCTGACTGTTATAGTCTAGATTTAAAACGCTCCCTTATCCCAAAAGTCAACATATTAAAGGCTTTGTCCCCAGCTTGTGGTGCTGCTGGGAGGTGGCAGAACCTTGAGGAAGTGAGGCCTACCAGGTTTGCATTCACTAAGGGAGTGAGCACCTCCAAACAGGACTGTGGGATCCTGGACTCTCCTCTTTCACTCCCCACTGCGAGGTAGTTTCATCACACACTCCCTGCCACTCTGTGCTGTCTTATCACAGGCCGAAAAGCAACAGAGCCACTCAACCATGGACTAAAATCTCTAAAACTGTAATCCAAGATAAACCTTTCATTTAAATTGATTAGCTCAGGTATTTGCTATAATAATGAAAAACTGGCTTATATATTGGCCTGGCCTATTCAGCTAAAATTCGAGAGAGACTGTGACAAAATAAATTTCCTGAGAAACTACTCAACTCATCAGGATTTACTCAAACTATGCTTTGAGTACTCAACAAAGCAAATGAAAGGCCAAATTTTGCTCCTGTAACTCTAAAATAAAAACACTTAGCCAGAAGAATTCCTACTTCCTAGTATCAAACTAGGACTTGATTTATAGTGCTTTATAACAGCAAATGATTCCATTAGTAAGAGTTACCATTTCCCAGTTACTTTATATATACAATCTTTAAACAGAAAAATTGAGATTCCGAAGGTCAAGTTGGGCCTGGGGATTTAGCTCAGTGGTTACAGTGCTTGCCTAGCAAGCACAAGGCCCTGAGTTCGATCTTTGGCACTAAAAAAAAAGAAGGTCAAGTCATTTGCCAAGAAAATTTAGAGTATTTTGAATTTGGAGCAATATATTGGAACTGCTAATTCTCTGGAAGCAAACTTGATATATTCCATTAACAAAATCAGAGACACTTTGACCACACCTGGAACCTCCTTTTTCACTGGAGAAATCCAAGAGCCTCCCTCCACTCCTTCTCCAGCATAGTACACGGAGATTCCAGAGACAAGCTCACATTCTTGGCTGAACCAAAGCTCATCTGTTCCGGTGGGAGCCAAAAACTAAATGAGACCCTTAACAATATTCTCTAGTGATTCTACAAACAATCGGACTTCTAGAGCTCCATTACTATTTCCCTGCCTTCACGCACCTGTCTGATAAGTTGTTTCTTCTTTGCCGACTCCGGCATGTTGTGAACATGCTGGAAGAGCTCTCTCAATGCCTCTTCTGTACGTTGCTGGATCTCCTCCTGCTGAGAACAGGAATCTGCCTGCTTCCACTTTTGAGATTTTGTCAGCTGGAAGGACTTAGCATGACAGGAAGCTGTCAGGTCAAGGTCGTCCTAAAGGAAATTTAAAAGAAATATGAATTCATTTATCCTATTGGCTTTATTTTTGAGTTCCAACAAAAATCTGGGGAAAAGAAAAAGGCATGGGCACATGGTATACTCCTATACCCAAAAATTTTTTTAAAAATCTTATAAGATAAAGAGTAATCTATTAATAAGGGTTATTTAATAGTCCACTCCCATGACCTGCCAGGGAATCTAAATGCATCCAGAATATTGCCACCAGGAGTTCAGTTTTTCAAAACATAATTTAATCTCATGTACTCTTTACTGCTATCTTACAAGGTAAGTAGGAAAAATACCATCATTCCCACTGAAAAACTGAAGTCAAGCTATATTACACTTGATCTTAGCCAAAAAGCCGAGAAGCGATAGGTCAAGCTATAAAGTCACCTAGACACTAAAGAGACAGGCATACCCCTGGAACACAGGGTACTACATCTTGACCAGTGCCCTTTCCCATACTCAACAATTTAATGGGACAACTATTTGGCAATGGTAAAGGAATAAGAATGACGACTCTTTAAGAGAAACCACATTCCAGTTAAACTAACTGAAATCAAATACTGTTTTCCTGGACATACCAAATACTTCCTTAACATGCTCTGGCCAGCTTGAACCACTGATGGTACATGCGTGACTGTCCTGATGGTTCAGAGCTGCCTGGCAGTGAGACATACGAATTACAGCCCCTTGTGAAAGTGTTAATGAGAGAAACAGTCAGGATCAGAAAAAATAGCCTAAGACAACAGCTTAGGTTTCTAACAAGACAAACCAAACAGAACTCATCAAAAAGTGGTGGTAAGGTTTTTCTAACTTTTCACTATTAAACCTCAGTAATCATATATAATCTTCTAAGTCTCACACATTTCCCTGTCTGAGCTGCTCAGTCAAGTCTTTTAGCCACTTGATAGTTTTACCATCCACTGAACCTGAATAAGAATGAATTTCATATAGAGCGCATGCCTAGCAAGCACAAGGCCCCAAGTTCGATCCCCAGCACCTCCTCCCAAAAAAATGAATTACATAATACTGTGCTTTTGTTATTATAAAATTTTTAATATATTTGCTATATACAAATGTACTTTTTATTTTTATTTTCAATTTTACATGGCCTCACTTAATTTTGTGCTTTTGATTTTTGTTCTTTTTCTTAATTCTTCTAATCTTAACTCTCCTTGTTTGGATTAAGAACAGTTTCCTATTAACACTTAGTTACACCTGCTACATTGTTTTGGTATCTGCTATGGTTCAAATATTTTGGTCTCCCAAAGGTTAATATCCTAGAAGCTTGGTCCTCAGTGTTGTGGTATTGAGGCAGTAAAACCTTTAAGAGGTAGGGCCTAATGGATGGTAATTAGAGCTGGGAGAACCAGCTGGGTCTTCTGGTAGTGAGTTAATTCTCTCAAGAGTGGGTTGTTATAAAGTGAGGCCACCCCATGTACTTAGTTTCTTTGGTACACAGCTGTTTCCCTTTTTACTTCTCTGTTATGTTGTAATACAGATAAGGATTCTGGTGCTATACTGTTTGGACCTTCCAAACACCACCATCATGGGCCAAGTAAATTACTTATAAAGAAGAAAGAAAGAAAAAAAGACAGACAGACAGGCAGACAGAAAAAAAAAGTTAAGTTTGTATGCCTACCTTTGATAATTGAGTTCTGGAGCCCAAATAGTGCAATCTGGCACATTCCCGAATATAAGCAGGAGCCTGGGCAGGACATAAAAGAAAACCAGGACCCAGTGGTTAGCAGTACCTAAAATTCTTTCAGGCTAAAAAAAAAAAAAAAAAAAAAAAAAATGTTCTCAATATATCTGACTGGTAGATTACTTTGGAAAGGCCAAACATTACCCAAAATGCCCTATTCTATAGCTTCCATTTTCTTGCCACCAAACAGATACCTTACAAATCTGATGGAAAAACTGTAAGACACCAACATAATGGTTGCTGTTTTAAAAAATCAAAACTAATAAGGAGGGAAGGAGGGGTTGAAGGGAGGGGAGGGGAATAGGGAAAAAGGCAGCAGCAAGATACATTATGTACAGGTACAAACTCCCTATGATGAATGTTATCATTATGTATATCTAAAATGTGCCATTAAAATAAAATGTAAAAATAACAAAAATGGCATATATACACTCAAGTGAGCCAGACACAAAAATATAGATATTTAAGTAATGTTTATATCTGACCAAGAACATCTCCAAAATCCTTACAAATTGCAAGTGGTCTCTAGATCACATTTCAGAATCATTATACAGAAAATACCATTTAGGATTACTGTGCAATAGAATCCTGTGACAAGTCTCAGTAGAAGTATAAAATAATATACCCACTCTTTTACTAAGTGTAAAACAACATAACACTATGCAGAACAATGTGGCAATATCTAATAAAATCAAATTTGCATTTACCCATCGATCCAGAAATCTCACTTCTGGAAATCTATCCTGAAGATATAACTCCAGAAATACGAAACACACTTACCTAAGGTTAATCAGAACATTAGATACAATCTAAATATTCGTTACTAGGAACAGGTTGATGAACTTTTATACATCCATACAGCACAGTACTATACAGTCATTAAATAAAAGAGAGAGGGGCTGGGGATTTAGCTCAGTGATTAGAGTGCTTGCCTTGCAAGCACAAGGGCCTGAGTTCGATCCCCGGCACCACAAAAAAAAAAAATTAAAAAAAATAAAATAAAAGAGAGAGGCAGAGAAAGAAACAAAGAGAAAAACAGAGCAAGAAAAGGGGTGGGGGGGTAAGCAAACAGAAAGAAATAAAGACAAGAGAAAAAGGAAGGCAGAGAGGGAAGCAGGCAGGCAGGCATGTAGGCCCTGAGAAGTGATATGGAGGGATTGCTAGGATCTACTGAGTGAGAAAAGCAAGATACAGAGCAGTATATAAAGTAACTGTAAGAAAGAAAGGGAAATAGTAATACATACACATATATACATTTACTTGTTTTCACAAAAGAAACACTAAGAAGATAAACCAGAAAATAAGGAAATTCATTAGGAAAAGAAATGCAATTTCTCTAAGTACTGCTTTTTATGTAGTTTTGACTTTTGAATCATGTGAATATACTACACGTTCAAAAAATTAAAATTAAATCTATGAGGAAAAAATGTGAACAAAAACAGGAAAAAGATGAACTTATCTATGTTAAATTGACAAAATGAGTGCAGAGAAAGGAATTATTTCACATAACTTTTTTAAAATCGTATTCTCATGATACATCCTTAATGGGCTATATTCAAGGGAAAAGGAACCATAAGGAAATCTTAAACTTCAGGGAGCAAGTTTACATAGGTTTACTATTAGTAGCAATCATTATACTACTTTGAAACTAACCTAAGTATATTATAGGAAAAAGAAAATGACACATAGTACTATTAAGTACTATTAAAACCTGGAATTGTAGTGTCAAAAAAAAAAGCTAGAAATATAAAAGAAGCCAGGGGGTTGGGGATTTAGCTCAGTGGTGGAGTGCTTGACTAGCAAGCACAAGGCCCTGAGTTCGATCCCCAGCACCAACCCCCCCCCCAAAAAAGAAGCTAAGAGCCAGGCATGGTGGCACACCTGTAATTCCATCACTCAGAAGGCTGAGGCAGGAGGATTGTTTGAAGCCAGCCTGAGGTATACAGCAAGTTCAAAGCCAGCCTGAACTGTATAGTAAGACAGTGTCTCAAAAAAAAAAAGAAAAAGGCCAGAAACTGTGAAATCTGAACTAGTATTATTAAAACGAACTTATAATTTCTTTTTTGATGTTCCTTTTTTTGTCTTTTTTTGGGCTTTTTTTTTTTGTACTGGGGATCGAACTCAGAGCCTTGTGCTTGTGAGGCAAGCACTCTAACCACTGAGCTAAATCCCCAGCCCATAATTTCTTTTTTAAAAAAATTAAAATCTACTGTCTTGTCCTCAAAGAACCTAGGAAAAAAAAAATGACATCCCAGAAACAATTAATATACCCCATGTCATTCAAAGAAACTAGGGCTCCTTGATGAAAATAATAATGTAGATCCAGGGCAGAGAAAGTATAAAATAAGCTGGGGATATTTTATGCCAGAAAGGAAACACTCAAACACTAATGGAGTCCTGTCAAAAAAGCAGGAATGGGGGTATAACTCAGTGGTACAGCATTTGCCTAGCATGCACAAAGCCCTAGGTTCAATCCCCGGGACCACAAAACAAAAAGCATTATCGTTCCAATTTTAGTATATGTGCTGCCGAAGCAAGCACCAAAAAGCATTATCATATGATCCAGCAATGCTACTTCTCTCTGATGCAAACCTGAAAGAATAAAAGACAGGGTCCCAAAAAGATATTTTTATACCCATGTTTGCAGTAGAATTATTCACAGTAGCTTAGCCACAGAAGCAACCCAAGCGTCTATCCTCAGATAAATGGATAAGTAAAATATGGTACATATACAAAATGGAATACTAGGGGCTGGGGATTTAGCTCAGTAGCTAGAGTGCCTGCCTCACAAACACAAGGCCCTGAGTTTGATCCCCACGACAAAAAAAAAAAAAAATGGAAAACTAAACAACCTAAAAAAAAAAAAAAAAAGAAAATCCTGTCACATGCTATAGTGTAGATAAAATCTGAGGATATGAATGAAATAAGCCAGTCACAAAAAAACACATATGATTTCACTTACATGAAGTACTTAGAGTAATTAAATTCACAAAGACAGAAAGTAGAATTGTGGTTGCTAGGGACTAGGTCAGGGGGGAATGGAGAATTATCATTTAATAGTATAATGGTTTTTTTTGTTTTGTTTTTGGTCCCAGGGATCAAACTCAGGGCCTTGAGCTTGCTAGACAAGCACTCTAACCACTGAGCTAAATAAATCCCCAGCCTAACAGTACAATGTTTAATCTTTGTTTTGTTTTTTGATTTTGTTTTTTTTTTTTTTGGTGCCAGGGACCGAACTTAGGGCCTTGTGCTTGCTAGGCAAGCACTCTACCCACGGAGCTAAATCCCCAGCCCTGTTTAATCTTTATAAAATGAGAGAAATTCTGAAAACAGACAGTAGTGATGCTGCACACATTATGAATGTATTTAATACCACTGAACCATATTTAAAAATGGTTAAGAGGCATCATGTCTCTTCAAAATAGCCCACCCTACGCTGTACTGTGTATTTTTTTTCCATTCTTCTTACTTTTACTTGGCCCAAACTCACTCTGCAGAGCCTATTTTTTCCTACCTTTAATAAATATGAAACTAAGCTAGCTACGTGTGGAAGTGCACACCTGTAGTCTTGGGTACTCGGCAGGCCGAGATAGGAGAATCACTGAGTTTATGAGTTGAAGATCAAGCTAGGCAACACAGCAAGACTCCTTCCCTTCTCAAAAGAAGAAAAAATCAAGATGATCAGTTTTTTATTACACGGTGAGTATCTCTAATCTGAAAATCCAAAATTTGAAACTTTTTGAGCACCAACATGATGCCACAAGGAAAATTCCACATTTGATTTCATGTGTTCACAATCAAAACTCAGGTGCACTAAAGATATTGTATAAAATTAGCTTCAGGCTGTATGCATAAGGTGCATGTATGAAAGAAATATAAATTAATTTCGTATTTAGACTTGGGTCCCACCACCAACATACTCGTTATATATTTGCAAACATTCCAAAATCTAAAACATTTCTGGTATCAAGCATTTCAGGATAAGAGATAATAAACCTGGTTGGGGATTTAGCTCTAGTGGTAGAGCGCTTGCTTAGCAAGCAAGCACAAGGCTCTGAATTCGATTCCCAGCACTTCCCCCCCAAAAAAAAGATAATTAACTTTTATTTTACCATAAATTTACCATTAGAATTAAAAAAGAACAAAATTCTAACACATGCTATAAAAGTGAACCTTGAAAATATGCTATGTGAAATAAGACCGTAATAGATACTGTTATGATTCTAGTTATATGAAGTGTGTAGAGTAGTCAAGTTCATAGAGACAGTAAGTAGAAGGATGGTTGAGGGGAGGGAGACTGGGGAGTTACCTTTCAATGGGTACAGAGTTTCAATTTAGCAAGATGAAAAGAGTGGTGACGTTTGCACAAAGTATGAATGCACATAATGCCATAAAACTATACACTTTTGGGGGAGGTGCGGGAAATAAAACTCAAGGTCTTGCACTTGCTAGGCAAGCGCTCTACCACTTGAGCTAAATCCCCAACCCCAAAACTTTAAAATGGTTGTTAATGTGCTTGCTTCGGCAGCACATATACCAAGATGGCTGTTAAGATGGTAAATTTTATAAGTATTTCACCATAAGAAAAAAAGGACCCAAAACTGAATGATCTTGGAAATTCTCAGCCTGTCCAAATGGAAAAGACAATAAAATTAAAAGATTCACTCTCGAGAAAGTGTACTCTCAAGGCCAAGGATGTGACTGTTACCACCTTTTTCTAAAACTGCAAACATCAGAGGGTCAGAGTATTCAGTCACAGGAAGGGCCCTTTTAAGAGCACAAGAGTGTGCCTCCCACATCATCTCACTGAACCTTTAGAAAGCTTAAAGGTACTGTCCCTCAGCTTTCTCAGTAGGAGGCCAAGGTAGAGGATTTATCTTCAAAAGATTTGTTTATGCAGCTTTTGTCTAATAGAACAAACCTCACTGAAATCCACAGAAGACCCACAAAGTTCTTGAGAAAATTATGTTGGCAGAACCACTACCTGTTTAGATTGAAAGAGACAAAGAATACAAAATGAAACAGAGCTGTAGACTCAAAATTCAACTGGTAGGAAGCAGGCAGGACAAAACTAGGCAGCTGGCAGAATGTGCTGCCTTTCATGAAAAAGGCAGGATGACTCAAAAGACTAGAGCCAATCACCCAGAGAACTGAGAGCTACCCAGCCCCCTGTTCCTCCCTACTTGGTAGGGTTTGGCACTGTCTATTCTGGTTTACAATCTCGCACGACCTTTCTCATCTAGGAGTCCACTTTTTCTTTTTATCTAGAGTTCCACTTTGTTCCATCTTCCTTGTCCTGTTACCAACCAAATGCCAACCCTTACCTACCTTAAAAAGTTTCTGGGAGTGTTTGATCATAAAAGCCATCCCATTGTTTAACTTTGTGATATTTTCCTGAAGGTCATTTGCAGTAACCTATTCAAAGGAAAAGAGAACAAAAAAGGGGCTTTAAGGGCTGACACGTAGTACTTACCTGTAATCTTATTCTTTCAAATGCATGATTGTTTCTATCCCTAATAAAGGTACTTCTAAATGCTTGATTCTAGAAACACTGGTTTTTGGTTCAGTAGATTTCCACTAGATAAGACATAAGAACTACCTACCACATGTCCCTGAAGCAACCAGGAAATCCATGGGAACCAACTTCATTTCCTACTTCTGCTTAAAAATTAGACAGGTAAGCAAAGTTGCTAAAGAAAATCTAGTCTAACATTCAAAACTGGAGAGGAAGAAGGCTATCTGTACCAGCTATTAAGGACATTGCCTCTTCAGAGAAACTGGAGTCTCTCCAAAGACAAAGGAGAACTGTCACAACTGATACCAAAGGTGACATCTGTTTCTTAAAAACACAGTCAAATTATTATTGATTCCCTTCTCTTGTTTCTCCTGCCTTTTTTTATAAGTATTTCAACGCTTCTACTATGTCCAAACCTTCACCTCTGCATGAATCTTTGTTCTGTGATCTGTTTGCTTTTCTCACGATCCCAACTTACTTTTTTCTTTTTTAATAACCACAGTTTACTCCTTTTCCGTACCTCTGCTTAGCTGCTTCTACAAACCTTCATGATGAAGCCCTTAACGTGGACAAGTGTTGGTATCTTGGTATCTCCTATCCTCCCAATCCACACCAGAGCTCTTCTTGGCCCAAAACTTTTTTAAACTAGTTACTTATTAGGTAAAATGTTCCATACAACCTTTCTCCTTTACTTTCCTTTTCTTATGTCTTACAACATCAAAAATATTTTTATGTTACTATATAACCTATTTCTATTGTCTTCCCAACAACCTTGTGAGGTAAGTGGTAAAGCTAGTAATATACCCAGTTTACAGAGAAGGAACCTAAATTTAAAAAAGAATAAAAATGCAGGAACATAAGTGGTTTGCAGCTTTTTTTGTTTGCTTTTGGGGGGCTTTTTGTTGTTTTTGTTTGTTTGTTTTTATTTTTATTTTTTGAGACAGGTCTCACCATGTTGTCCAGGATGGTCTTGAACTCACTATGTAGCCTAGGCTGGTCTTGAACTCACAGTGATACTCCTGCCTCAGCCTTCCAAGTGCTAGGATTACAGGCATACACCACCACAGCTAGCTGGTTTGCAGCTTTCAACCCAGATACCCTGCCTGCCTCAGGATTCTATCATATGATGAGATCTATATCATGATGTGTTATGTACATGCACCAACTCCCCACAATGAATGCAATCATATACTGCAAACATATACTAATAAAATAAAAAATGTTTAAAAATCTGTATTATGAATAAAATGCGCTTTGTGCCTCCAGGTCAAATATGAGTTATTTTTTCAAAGCAGGGCATGGTGGTAGATGCCTATAATCCCAGCACTCTAGGAGGCTAAAGTAGGAAGACTGCAAGCTCAAGCCTTGCCTGGACAACTCAGTGACTTAGCAAGACTCTGTCTCAAAAGAAAAAAGGCCAGGGCTGGGGATTTAGCTTAGTGGTTAGAATGCTTGCCTAGTAAGCGCAAGACCCCGAGTTTGATCCCCAGCACCAAAAAAAAAAAAAGAAAAAGAAAAAAGACTGTTTTGGGGTGTTTTGTTTTCTTTTTTAAAAATCAGGGCTGAGGATTTAGTACCTCAGTACAAAGGGCTTGAATTCAATACCCAGTACCATGAGGAGAAAAAAAGCTTTAAAAACTTTAGATATTTGATCCCCAGCACCAAAAAAAAAAAAAAAAAAAAAAAAAAACAAATCTGCATCAAACTTCTATCTGGCCCATTAGGAGAATTTGAAAATTTAAAAAAAAAAGTTCTTAAAAGACTTTAGATAATTTATTTCTTAGCTAAGGGACTAAGAAGGTCATGGTCTCACTAATAAGCACATTTAGCTTTACCAAAGAAACTGTATCTATGGGGAAAAGGTTAGGATAGAATTTCTCTATGTCACTTTGTTTAAAGCTTGGTGACATTATCCCCTAAGATCACACTGCTCAATTCTAAATTTATACCATTCAATCTTTAGAAATGAATTTGATTTCCCAAGAAAGCTGCCCTGTTAAAGAATAACCAGCCAAAATGAATATTCTAGTTTACTTAGTAGCTATAATTTTCCACAGTTTTCACTAGTAAGTTGCCGTGCAGGTTTACCAGAGATTTATAAGGTTACAAGAATTACTCCCTCAGGTTGGATGACTCTTTTTTTTGGATGACTCTTAAATGAACTAATAAAGCAATTTCCTAACCTCATAAAGCTGAAGACTAGAACTTGGACCCATGGTAACCTCATCAAGGTACAGCCACAATATGAGGCCCAACCCAAGAAAACCAAGCAATCTTTTTCTTCCCTTCAACACTCACATTTTTTGGCCACAGGACATGGGGTGCAAACATAAGGGCAAGATTATAGGCAGACATTTTATTCTTGTCTTGCTTCTTTGCTGTCTGGTACAAGAGATCAAGTAATAACTTCAGCAAGTTACGATTGGGTGGAGGGAGAATGAGGAAGAGCAACTGAAGAGCCTCAATCTGCCGCTCCTTATCTGGTATATTGGTCTTGTTTCCTTTATCATCAAACTGCATCAAATCTTGAGAACAAAAGAAATTTTTAAAGAAGAGAAAATATCAGCAAGAAAGAAAAAATCAATGCTATTACTGTTTTACTATTACCTTCCCCTCAATCCCCAACAAAGAAAAAAAAATCAAACATAAAATTAAAATGTTGTAGCATCACAGCATGTGTAAGGCCTTGGTTTGATCCCCAGCACTAAAGAAAAGAAAATGGAAACGATCTGAATAAACAAACATCCCTCCAAATAAAATAGCTGGACTAGCAAAAAAAAAAAAAAAAAATAGCTGGACATGGTGGTTCATGGCTATAATACCAGCTACTCAAGAGGGAAGGATCATAAGTTTAAGGCCAGCCTGGGCAACTTAGTGAAACCCTGTCTCAAAATAAAAAGGGTCAGAGTTGTAGCTTAGTGGTAGAGCACTTACCTAGCATGCACAAGGCCCTGCACTTGAGGGAGGGAAGGAAGGAAGGAAGAAAAGAAGGAAGATAGGCAGATAATATACAAACGAGGTGACCAATAAGCATATTTATATGCTCAGTATCATTAAGTATAAAGAAAATATAAACCAAAACCATACTGAGATACCACTTCGTACCCACTAGGTTGACTATACTCAAAAAGACTATAATATAAATCTTGGCAAAGACAAAATTAAGCCCTCCAACATTGCTGGGAATGTAAAATGGTATAACCACTTTGAAAAATATTTGAACACTACCCCAAAAAGTTAGAGTTACCATATGTCCATATGTCCTAGCAATTCCATTCCTATATACCCAAAAGAAATGAAAGCACATCCACACGGGTCTTTAATAATATTACACCTTCCATTCGTCCCCCATTCAGATATTTTGTGACTAAAATAAAAATCAGCTGAGCATGGTGGCACACACCTGTGGTCTCAGCAGTCAGGAGGCTGAGGCAGGAGGATTGCCATGAGTTCAAGGCCAGCCTGAGCTACACAGTGAGTTGAAGGCCAGTCTGAACTACATAGCTAGACCCTGTTTTAAAAAAACCAAAAAAACAAAACAAAAAAAAAAAAAAAAAAAGAAAGAAAGAAAGAAAAGAAAAATCAGAGTGAATCACGTCCCCATAGTAAAATGATTCTTTTGTTTTTTTGTTTTTTGGGGTATTTTTGGTACTGGGGATAGAACTCAGCGCCTTGTGCTTGCAAGGCAAGCACTCTAACCACTGAGCTAAATCCCCAGCCCTTATAGTAGAATGAGTCTAAGAAGCTCTTAGTGGAGTCAGAATCAGTTTGTTCTGAACACGTTACATGGTTTAACAGTCCCCTGGATCATCAGAACTTCAAAGAGAACTAATGACTGTTTGCATATACAGTAATTCATGTAGCCCAGAAAATGATTACAATGTGCTATTTAAGCTGTTTAATCTCAATAATAATTTCAGGTTTAGGAAAGGGAGGTAGTACTTCTAGAAAATGTTCCCTGTTAATAAGAAATCGAAAACAAAACTCCTCTCCAATTATCAGCAAGGCATATCAAATGTTGCAGCCACGCCACACCTTAATATGTTCTCAAAGAACTGTGAATCACAGGGCAGTGAAATGGAGGATTTCAAATAATGCACTAAATGAACAGACTCAACAGGAAAGCAAAGCAAATAAAACAAGCATTCTTCATGCTAACACATAAAAATAATATATTGATATTTTTTAAATCTCTTTCAAAGATCTGTTAACTTTATTTTTTCTAAAATTAACTGTAAAATTATATAACATTCTAGTACTATTACTTATTTGTATAATGTGGGTTGGTACTAAAAGTGCTTTTGAAGAACTTAATCTGATGTAGCTCAATAGCAGAGTGCCTATTTAGTATATACAAGCCCTGGTTTAGATACCCAGCATAAGAGAGAAAGAGAGAGAAAGAAAGGAAGAGAGAGGGAGGAAGGGAGAGGAGCGGAGGGGAGGGAAGGGAAGAAAGAGGAAGGAAGGAAGGAAGAAAGGAAGGAAAGTAGAAAGGAATGAAGGAAGGAAGGAAGAGGAAAAGAAAGAAAACTAATCATATTAGATTTTAAAAATTCAAACTAGCTTTTTTTACACAGTACTGCATAAGTAAAAGAAAAAGCCCTTGTATTTCTTTTTCTTAAAATCAGAGGGAAAAAAAGTCATTCAGGGGCCAAAAACTAAGTAAATACAACATGGATTCTGATGCTGCATGCACTTAGAGCCTATGGCAGGGTAACAGCTGTGCAATTTAAGAATGAATTCCCATTGGAGGTTTAGCTCAGTGGTAGAGTGCTTGCCTAGCAAGCACAAAGCCCTGAGTTTGATACCCAGCACCTCCCCCTGGAAAAAAAAGAAAAAGAAAATAAAAGAATGAATTCTCTACCACAGAGGAATAAAGAATGAGAAAACAATGAGCTGAAAATGGGACATTCTCCAAGATACATTAAGCGAAAAAAGCAAACCACAGAACTATGTATATACCTACCATTACATAAAAAGAAGGGGAAAGGAATATATGTATTTCTAAAAGTACCCAAAAAAATCTGTTATGATTTATATCTAAAATGTCCTCCAAAGCCTCATGTGGAAGATGACTGGATTATGGGGATTTAGAGATGACTAGCTATTAGGAGGTGGGATCTGGTCAGAAGAGGTGGGTCACTAGGAGTCTATCTTCTCCTCCCCTCCCTTGATGGCTCTCTGCCTCCTGCTGCCATGTCCATGGACTGTTTTTCCTCTGCGATGCCCCCTCTGCCATGCCACCTGCCTTGGAGCCAACCAACTACGGAATGAAACCTCTACCAACTGTGAGCCAAAATAAACTTTTCCACCCTTAAATTGTGGGTGTCAGGTATTGTGTCCCCGTGATCAGAAAGTAACTAAGATACTCTGGAAGGCCACAAATCAACAGCACTGGTTGTCTCGGGGAAGAACCAGGGAACAAGAGTGAAAGAGAAGTTTCTCACTGCATAATCTCTGAACCTTTTGAATTCTGAACCATGTGAATGTACAGCTTATTCAGAAAACAACTAACTGTGGGGGAGGGGATAAATGGGGATTAAACCCAGGGTCTTCTCACTGAATGTCATCCCCAGCTCTTTTTATTTTGAGATAGGATCTCATTAAATCACTAAATTGCCCACACTAGCCTACAACTTTGGATCCTCCTGAGTCAGCTTCCCAAAGTACTGGGATTACAGGCATGTGCTACCATACCCAGTTTATAAAATTGGGTTTTTGTTTTGTTTTGTTTTGTTCTTTGAGACAGGCAAGCTATGTAGTTCAGGCTGGCTTTGAACTCACTATGTACCACAGGCTGGCTTCGAATTTGAGGAAATCCTCCTGCCTCTTCCTCCTGAGTGCTGTGATTACAGGCAGGTGCCACCACGTCCAGCTATAAATTTGTTTGTTTGTTGCCAGGGATTGAACTCAGGGCCTTGGGCTTGCAAGGCAAGCATTCTAACCACTGAGCTAAAGTCTCAACCTCTTTTTTTTTTTTTTTTTAAAGATAGGGTCTCACTATGTAGCCCAGGCTGGCCTTAAACTCATTAGCAGTCCTCCTGCTTCAGCCTCCCGAGTGCTAGGATTACAGGTGTGCATTACCGTGCCTGATTTATAAAGTTATTTTTCAAAAACAAATTTTCCAGTGTAGAGAAGATCCCAAATGAGGCATAGAAATGCTTAGCAAAAGTCTCAAACCAAGCAAATACACCAAACCTATAATCATCTAAGGTGTGTAAATCCAGTGAATCCATCCAATCCAATGAAAAACAAACATTTATTGAGCAACTAAAATGTTCAAAGCACTATGCTAGGTTCCATCAAGGATACAGAAACTGGGGGCTGGGGATTTAGCTCAGTGGTTAGAGTGCTTGTCTACCAAGTACAAGGCCCTGAGTTCAATCCCCAGAACCAAAAAAAAAAAAAAAAAGATACAGAAATAAAGAAAACCCAGATCTTATCTTGTCAGTTCCTTGTCTTAATAAAAAGCTTATTTATCAAGAAAAAACATTTGATTAAATCAAACTCAAATGGTTAATATGGGTATGTGTACCCAGAGAAACCCAACAATATTATGAAGTCTTAACCAATACCAGAAATACTGCTGTGGAACAGAAAATCCCAAAGGACTTCATAAATTGAAAGAAATACATTTACATTCTTTCTCACTTCCTATACTCACCAGCAATTTTGAGGTGCGCATGGAAATGTTTATGTGTCAGCAGGGGCTCAGGTAACTCTCCTAGAAACATCTTCAGCAAAGTAGCAACATCATTTGAATGAAACTCCCCTGATTCCAAGTCAATATCAGTTCCATTATTGAGAGCATCCCTTAAAATCTGCTGTCGGACACTATTGCCTGGAACTCTAAACAAACCCTCTACTCGCAAGTCTGCTCAGCATGGACAAAAACAGAGGAGAAGCAAACAAGAAGCAAATAGAGAAATTATGATTAATATACACAATCTAAACATTACTGTTCCCCTAAAAGACCCTTTACAAAGCCTTTAAACGAGACTTTTGCCTTTTCTTCCAAAGAAGTTTGGCACCTACTAGCCCCCTGAAAACACATATCTGAACATCCCTGAGCACCTGGAGTTCACCCAAATTGAAAGATGCACCTCCCATAAGTCATTCACCCACCAGAGGAACATCTGGAGACTGAATTTAACCTAATCACGAGTAGAATGAGCTGGAAATATTAATTGAAAAAAGCCAAATCTCCCTGACGACCCCTTCCCTTTATACTTCCCAGACTTGGTTCAGAGGGACTGAGTTCATCTTTAAAAGTTTGTTACTCCTGTAAAGGGTTTTCCCCACCCAGAATAAATTTAGAGTCTCTGCACTGTTCCAGGAATCAGAACTCTGTCAGATCACCTTTCAGTCTAAGAGATTCCCAGAAGCTTAAGAGCCATCCCAACCAAACTATTTGGCCCTTCCAACTAGCTTCCAAGTTCATTTAAGGAGACTTTTTAAAAAGGTAGCACATAACAGTTTTGGTTTGATCTAGAAGAAACATGTCCATATTCTCATATTTGTATAAACCTCTTCTTCAGGGGTCCAAGTTCACATGCCTACAGGGCCAGGCAAGTTAACATGAAGGAATGAATGGGAACCGTAACAAAATGGAGAGCACTTCTCTGTGTTTTAGCTGGCTGTGTCTAAGTGGCAACTGGGCCCAACAACACTAGATCTTCCTATCATCCAAAGAAGTTGAAAACCTGGACTCTTTTCATTTGAAAACACTAAAAACCAATGTTTTCTTCTTTTGAGGTGCTGGGGATCAAACTCAAGGCCTTGTGCTTCCTAGGCAGGCACTCTATCACTAAGCTAAATTCCCAACCCCAATTTTATTTTTAATATAATTCTTTGCCAACAAATAAAACATCAGTGCAGATGACTCAGGGCTGGGGATTTAGCTGAGTGGTTAGAGTGCTTGCCTTGCAAGTGCAAGGCCCTGAGTTCGGTCTCCAGTACCAAAAAAACTACCCCAGATGACTCAAACCCCTCAGCTGCGAGTTTGCAACCTCTGCTCTAGCTCCTAGCACAATGTTCCACATAGAACAAGACATAAATGTCTGGGTTGAATATATCAAGGCATCACATAAGGTCTTATATATCGAGGCCATCATTCTTCATATATACTCAGCTGTATCAAGTACTTACAGCAGTGACTGCACCAGCACAACTACTAAAAAACTGAAATGGAAATGAAAAGTGTATCTGAATCATAGAACTCTAGAAATTAAAAGTAGCATGCACCCTTGTTTAAATGTCATAGTTCTTTAGTGACAACAAATTTTTCAGAAGAAATGTCTCTGAGTTCAGAGGTAAATATAATTTCATAGATGCTATCTAATTTATGCACATCTTTTAGAGTATGAGCCATATCTATATGTAAGATAAAGGGTTTTGGGGGGCTTTTTGGTTTTTGTTTTTGTTTTTCCTTTTGAGACAGGGTCTCACTGCATATTCCAGGCTGGCCTTAAACTATGTAGTCCAGGCTGGCCTCGAACTCATGGCAATCCTCCTGCTTCAACCTCCCAAATGCCAGGTTTACAGGCGTGAGCAACCACACCCAGCTAAAATGAAGTTTAAAAGGACGTAAATTTTAAAATCTGCCCCTGAAATCATCACTGGTTAGTTCTTTGGTGATGGTTAACTGGCACCTACTAATCCAAGGCAGACAGTTCTCATTAAACTAGAAGTAATAAAACTTCCGAGTAGTCTTACTTTTGTGCAGATATTCAATCAGTTGGTATATCTGGGCAATGCCTTCCTCTGTCAATGGGGATCCAAATACCACTCCTTTTTCTGAAAAAAACACATGAAAGGAAAGAACTTTGTATTTCACACAAATAATACAAAATTCATCATATTTAAAACCACCCCATGGGGCTGGGGATTTAGCTCAGTGGTAGAGCATTTGCCTAGCAAGCGCAAGGCCCTCAGTTCAATTCCCAGCACCACCACCCCCTGCCTAAAAAACCACCCCAGAGTTACAGTTCAGCAAATGTTTTCACAGGATGAGTAAACCAAAACCTTTGTACCAGAAGTGCACCAGAAAATACAATCAGAACAACTTTCAAATCAGCTCCAAGTTCAATATTAGATTTTAAGTTCCTTGAAGACCAAGACTGTTTTCTTATTTAATTAATAATATCTATCACACTGATATTTAAATTAATTTTAAAACAAAAAAGAACTCATGATTGTCAAAGCATAAAAGATCATCCCCTGGAGCTGGCACAGGATGTCATTTGTTAATGCAGAAACACTTTTTTCTAGCCCAATGATTTCCCTGTACTTAATACAATAAGACCTCCTTCATATGTTACCAAAAGTTGTGCTACAATTTCTTTATTTCCTGACAAGGCTTTTTTTGGGTGATTTGTAAGTACCAGCCTTATGAAAGCATGCCAAGGAATGAAAACGTCTAAGAACTACTACAATAAAAAAAATGTTCAGGCTTTCTTTGCTGTATACCCCAGCTATGTAACTTTGGGTCAAAAAAAAAAAAACCTAGTTTAACTAGTTTAACACAGTGACACACATCTAGAGTCCCAGCTACTCAACCAGCTTGGGCAATACAGCAAGACACCATTAAAAAAAAAAAACTGAAAATTAAATATTATTTTAATAAAGTATTAAAAGGCATGAAAATTAAGATGGCCCTGATAACCACCTAAACAACCATGTCATCTCTTAGGGACTGAATGCATTTACTTTATTATCTTGATAGTTTTATAATTTATTACTAGTACTTAAGGTTCTACTCCTTAAGAATGCCTGAGAATAATCGCAACTCCTCAGTGAATCTGTAGGTGTTAAGAAGGAAGACTAGGGCTGGATATTTAGCTCAGTGGTTAGAGTTCTTGCCTAGCAAGCACAAGGCCCTGAGTTCAATCCTCAGCACCAAAAAAAAAAAAAAAGAAGGAAGACCAATCCAGGCATGGTAGCACAAAAATGCCTATAATCACAACACATAGGAGTGGGAGGCTGAGGCAGGAAGATTGCTTTAAATTCGAGGTCAGCCTGGACTACATAGTAAGTTCAAGGTAGGCCTGAACTACATGGTGACACCCTATCTCAAAATAAATAAATAAATAAAAATAACAAAGTCCAGAGACGCAGAGAGCAGCTGAGACTCGCCCACCATCACAGACACATCTCCTACCCTTCCGCTTGAGAGACATTAGAGACCGGAAGAATCCTGATGCTGGGCCAGCCCCACCAGGCAATTTAAGGTCCACTTCTCCCATCAGCTGAGCCAGCTCAGTTCCAGGTAAATCGATAAGCCTTGTGATGTTGCTGACCACCAACTCAGTGAACACTTCAGGTTTCTCATGGCGGAGTTTTTCCACAAAAAAGTCAGGATTGAAGGTAACGGGCTGACCTCGAAGGGAAGAATCATTGCAGATGATAAAACTGCAGATGGCATCACTGAAAAAAATGAACCAGAAGATTCTTTTGGGGGATCATTTAGATACACGTTTCTTTGCCCTCCAAATGGACACTTTGGTTCCTGAGTCCACACAGCCAGAGCTTTCCTTACAGTTGGCCCCCTGTAGCTGACTTTTGATTCTGTTCCTCACAACCTAAAAGCTTTCACAGAATAGAGGAAACATACAGGTACAAAATAGATTATTAATTCAGCCTTGTCCAGGTCTATAAATAGGTTTTATTTATTTTGCAGTGCTAGGGATTGAATCCAGGGCCTAGCACATGCTAGGCATTGAGCTATACCCCCGGCTCAGTTTTATTTTAAAATCTTTCCATTCTGGGTACCGCCAACCCATCTATCATTGAAGACCACCAACCTTTACTCAGTTACTGCTCTCTAGGTCCCCCAGTCTTATCTAATTTTCCACTCCCATATTCCATTTGACTAAATGCTTAGCAAAGCTCCTTTGACCCTCAAGAAATATTTCCTTCTCTGTATTTTGTTTCCCAGTGGCTAAGTACTTATACCCCCGCTTTTTACTTCCTAATGTATGTTACATTTAAGAATTGTGTTATACCATCTCTTATAGCAGACATATTGTTTGTACTCATCATCAATTAACTCTAGTGGCTTGTTCTAATCCTTATTATGTAAATAATAATGATCTTATTATATTATTATATAAACAGTCATCTGCTATATAACTCAGGAAGTGATATAACACAAGCCAGAAAGGACAAATTATCGTATCTCAGTCAGGCAAAGTTAAATTCACCTGACTCATACAAACATTTCCCCAGTAAAAACAATAAAAATTGTCCACCACAGCTAAGTACACCAAATCCCACTATTCCAGGAAAAATGACACATCTAAATATTAAATATAACTGACTAATAAAACACTTTGCCAGGGGCTGGGGATTTAGCTCAGTGGTTAGAGTGCTTGCCTTGCAAGCATAAGGCCCTGAGTTCGATCCCCAGCTCCAAAATAAAAAAAATTGAAATAAAAAATAAAAAATAAGAAAACACTTTGCCAACACTACATGGATAATTTTGTTTTGGTTTGGTTTTTTGTTTGTTTGTTGAGACAGGTTTTCACTGTAGATCAGGCTGTCCTTGAACTCACTATGCAGCCCAGGCTGGCCTCAAATTCACGGCAATCTCCTGCCTCAGCTTCCTAAATACTGGGATTACAGGCCTGCTCAACCACACTCAGCTACATGGATAATTTTTAATAAAAGTATAATGAAAACAAGGTATGGGTAAGTTCATCTGTACTCTCTTGAAAAATTATTTATTTTAATCAACACCCTCAATTTTCAGTTGGTGACTACAAGATCCCTCTTCTCTAAAATTATAATGCACTATGAGAAATCACATAAAAATATAAAATTATGAACATATGAGCAAAAAGTCACTAGAAAAGACTTAGAATCTTTATCTCCTTAACTTTTTTACACACAAGAATAGGTTATTTTCCTGCATAAACTTAAAGATGCCAATGATTATAATATAAGCCAACGAGAATCAGAAGGCATTTATACTTTGACAAGATTCCCCTCCCCATGCTGGAGATTGAGCCCAGGGTCTCCTGCATTCTGGACAAGTACTTTACCACTGAGCTACACACCCAGCACTTTTTACATTTTTTATTTTCAGACGAGGTCTCACCCAGGCTGTCCTCTAATTTATACTCTCCGTGCCTCAATCTCCCGAGTTGCTGTGATCACAGGAGTGTGCTACCACATGCCTAAAGAGCCTCTTTTTAAATGTCTCTTTCAGCCAAGAAACGAGAGTTCACACAGAATTACTATTTATAATCACTGCCAAAGTGAAATTACTGCTGGGGATTTAGCTCAGTGGTTAGAGTGCTTGCCTAGTAAGCACAAGGCCCTGAGTTCGATCCCTGGCACAAAAAAAAAAAAGAGAGAGTTTCTCAAAGTGAAATTACTGAGAAGTCTAGAAAACCATGAAATGTATTAGCACCAAAAAGAAACATAATCTATCAAATCTAAATTAATCATCTTATGGAATTCATATCCCATTTAATTCTTTGTTTGGGACAGGGTCTTGCTATAGTCCAGGCTTGCCTTGACTCACTATGGGGCCCAGGCTGGCCTTGAACTCATGGCAATCCTCCTGCCTCAGCCTCTCAAGTGCTGGGATACAGGCATGCATCACCAAGCCCATCTAAACATCCCATTTAATTTTGAAATAACTAATTTCAGATCAAATTAGTTCTAACATACAAATGCATATGAACAGAATCCATTACATTCCTAAAGTAGAAACATGTGTACGCATAAAATCTACAGACTTATATTTTATTAATGTCCAGGGCATGACTCAGTTAAGATTCTAAACTTTTATCACAGCTATCTTTGGCAGCACTAAACTGAATCAAATACAATGAGAAAGGAGTTTTAAAAATCAACAATGGGTTCAAACAATGATGTGCCTGCTGTAAGAGATGGACTAACACAGTTCTTAAATGTAACATACATTAGAAGTAAAAAGCCACTAGCCACTGTTTCTCAACAGAGTTCTTCCTACCTGGCCATCAGCCCCAAAACTGTATCTCCTAAACAGCCAGAACAGGTAGAAAGAAACAGATTTGAGGGTGCCATTACCTCCTTATAAAAAATACAAAAAAAAAAAAAAAAAACCTTGAAAGCCTTAACCACAATCTCTTTTCTTTTCTTTCCCCTCTCCTTCCCGCCTCCCTCCTATGTTCATTCCCTCTTATTACCCCACACTTTAAGTTTTCTTTTTTTTTAACCTCTTTCTCATTTTTTTCTGAATGGAGTATCTGGTAAGACAATATCTAAAACATACAAATGATTTTAAAAGAAGGACTATAGCACAGAAGAGATAGAAAAGACAGTTATAACATTTTTTTAAAGTTATCCCCATATCACAAATTCTATTAACCCCTTTCCAAAGAATATACAACAATCCAAAGCTAAGAATATCAAGGAACATGTTTTATAATTTAAGAGTCCTAGAACAAAAGCAAAAATACTATATTTAAGCAAAAACAACTTCCTGCTCTACAATATCTTAAAATAAACTCTTAAGATTGCTCAAGTTCTAGAAAAATAAATAAATTTCTTACATAAATGCTGAAAGCTTCTGATGAGGCATTGGTAAATCGAAGAGACAGGAAAAAACTTTGTCCTTGTTTGTGTGACAAAGGAACTCCCATTCCCTACCACAGCACAGCCTACACAAATTCCAGACATATTAGGGGATACAAGGATACATTATGGAGCCTGAAAGGCAGTATTTATTAGAACTCTGAGCAGTCTTCTGCAAATAGAAACAAAACAGAAATTAAAAAAACTAGACCAGTTAACTGTATTTCCCAACACATGGATGAAGCTGAACAAGAGACTTCCCATCACCACCAAAAATTGTATTAGATGAAATAGCCACTTAATGTATGAGCATAAGGATGAGCAGTTTTACAATATAGGGGGAAGGGTCGTCTCTACCTCATATTATAGGCAAAAAAATAACTTCTGGCGGTTTGGGATTTAGCTTAGTGGTAGACAGCTTCCCTGAGTTTGATCCCCAGAACCAAAAAAAAAAACCTTCTGGGCCAGGCTCTATGACACATGTATGTAATCCCAACAACTCCAGAGGCTGAGGCTGGAGGATTGAGAATTCAAGACCAGACGGGGGGAACTTAATGAGACCCTGTCTCAACATTTTTTTTTAATTTGTAAAAGGGGCCCGGGGATGTAGCTTGACAGTAAAGCAACTACCCAACAAGCACCAATACCCTGGGTTTGATTCCTGGTATCAAAAAAAGAAATATAGAAAAAAAATTTGTAAAGGATTGGGGAAGTAGCTCAGTGCCAAGTCCCTCCCTAGGTTCAATCCCCAGTACCATCTCACACACACACACACACACACACACACACACACACATATACACAAAATAATAATAACAATAATGAAATTCTAGACAAAGTAAAGATCTAAACATGGAAAACCAAACTTAAAAAAAAAAGAAAGAAAAAAAACAAACTTTAAAAATTTTAGAATGTTGGATATGGTGGTACATGCCTACAATGCCAGCACTCAAAAGGCTGAGACAGGAAGATCACCCAGAGTTCAAGGCCAACCTGGTCTACATAGTGAGTTCAAGGCCAGCCCCTGTCTCAATCAATCAATAAGAAAACAAGTTTTTGTTTTTTCAGTGTTGAGGCTCAAACCTAGACCTTCATTCATCTTAGGTAAGCACTCTACTACAGAGCTACCTCCCCAGTCCTGCAAATAGTTTTGTTTTGAGAATAAATAAATAAAAAATAAAAATAAAAAAAATAAATAAAGCAGAGGAAATGCTTCTTGAACAAGATGTAAAAAGCACAATCCACAAAGAAAATTCAAAATTTCTCTATAACAAGTGCATTATACACAATTTTTTTTTAAATGAAGTCATAATGCCTCTGCAGAAGAGAAGGGATGTAGACGGAAGGGAAGTTGATGGAAGAAAGAGGAGTAGGAGTAGAAGAGAAACTTTGCAATGTCTGTTTTTTCTGTTTTTTGTTTTGTATTTTTGCAGCTCTGAAGACAAACCCAGGGCTCCATGCGAGCCAGGCAAGCACTCTAACACTGAGCTATACCATCAGCCCTACTTTGGTATTTTTCATTCATGGGAACATAAACCCATTTTATAATAAACGAATAAACAAATACATTTAAAACTTTATTGTATTAAAAAACAAGCCATAAGGGATGGGGATTTAGCTCAGTGGTTAAGAGTGCTTGCCTAGCAAGCCAAAGGCCCTGAGTTTGATCCCCAGCACCAAACGAAACAAAACAAAAAACAAAAACAAAAAACAAATAAAAAACAAGCCATAGACTAGAAAAATATATTTGCTATGCATATGACTAACAAAGGATTAGTGTTCAGAATTTAGTAAGCAAAAATTAATAATAATATTCAAATCAGAGAAAATAAGTGAAAGGATGTAGTCAACAACTCTCAGAAGACAGAGCAAATCACTTCTCAGCCTTTTGGCTAAGATCAAGTGAAGACAGAGCAATACACAAATAAGTGTCAGTAATACACAAAAATATTTGAAATGTGTTATGTACATGTACCAATTTCCTACAGTGAATGTAATCATTATGTACTGCAAACATATACTACTAAAAGTAAGAAAAAAAAATCATAACAGAGTTGGGGTTTTTTTTGGGCGGTGCTGGGGCTCGAACTTAGGGCCTAGTGCTTGCTGGGCAAGCACTCTACCACTTCAGCTAAATCCCCAACCCCAAATTGGGTTTGTTCTTGAAATAGAAAGTTTATGTACCAGAAAAACTAATCAGTAAAAACCATATTAACAATATGAAGGGAAAAAAATATGGAGGAAAATAAACAATCATCCAATAAATAAATATATAAAAGGTATTTGATAAATTGAACACTGACTATAATTTAAATAACAGCGAATTAGGAATAAAAAGATAGCATTCGTCTGATGTTTTAGTCAAAATGATAGGTAGAGAAGGATACCATTTTAAAATTTGCTTTAATAGCTTGAGATTCTTTTCACGTTTATTAGCCATTTAGGCTTATTTTTGTGGGGGTTTTTGGAGGGAAGGTTGAGACAGGGTCTCACTATACAATTCAGGCTGGCTTTGAACTCACTATGTAGCGCAGTCTGGCTTCAAACTCACAGCAATCCTCCTGCCTCAGCCTCCCAAGTGCTGGGATTACAAAAGTGTGCCACCACACCTGGCCCTGTTTTTGTTTTTGTTTTGGTTTTGTTTTTTGGTGCCGGAGATAAAACCGAAAGCTTTTGCATTCCTAGTCCTTTCAGTTTTTATTTTGAGACAGGGTCTTGCTAAATTGCTTGGGCCGGGCTCCAATTTTTGATGCTCCTCCTTCAGCCTCCCAGAGTATTGGGATTCCAGGCATATGCCACCTTACCTAGCTTCTTCTTATGTATCTGGAGACCCGGGTTTCATGGTGATAGTCTCCAAATCTTTGTCCATGACACTGGTAATCTGTGTTTTCTCTCTTTTGAAAATTATGAATATTATTGGGAATATCAATTTTATTAGTTTTGTCAAGATTCTAACTCTTGGTTTTGTTGAACCTCTCTATTGTATTCTTGTTTATTTTATTAACTTCTGCTCTTACCTCTATTAATTCCTTTTTTCTACTTTCTTTATTGGATTCAGGGCAAAGGTACCACTGCAAATCAGTGGGGATGTATCACCTTTTCATTGGGGTAGTTGCGTATCTAAAGGGGGAAAAAAAAGGAAACTCATACCCATCTCACACTATACACAAAAATCAATTCAAAGTGAACTGTAGATCTAATGGTGACTGGAAAAATAATAAACCTCCTAGAAAGGTAACACAGAAGAATATATCCTTGAACTCATGGTAGGGAAATAAATTTTAAATAAAACTTTAAAACTATTAACCACAAAGGAAAAATATTAATACATCTGACTTCATTAAAATAATTTGTGCTCATTAATACACATCACTATGGCCAAAGACGTAGTTCAGTGGTAGAGTGCTTGCCTAGCATGTGTAAGACCATGGGTTCAATCCCCAGCCAAGGAGGAGAGGAGGAGAAGGAAGAGGACGGAGAAGAAAAGAGGAAGAGGAGAAAGGAGAAGTCATTAACCAATGAATGTGCAACATAAATAAACCCAAGGCAGGCATCATGGCACACGCCTATGATCCTGGCACCCTAGAGGCTGAGGCAGGAGGATCACAGTGAGTTCAAGGTCACCATTAACTATATAGCAAGACCTTGTTCAAAATATATAAGTGTGTGTGTGTGTGTGTGTGTGTGTGTAAAAAACCCAAAAAAGGGATCATATTCTGAATACTCACATTAAGAATTCCTACAAATCAATAAGAATTTTCACAAACAAAACAACAGAAAAGTAGGCATGGAATTTCAACAAAATCCCGTTTTGTTTCATTTTGTTTTTTTTCAAAATCGCGTTTTAAAGATAGCCAAGGGGCTGGGGATTTAGCTCAGTGGTTACAGTGCTTGCCTTGCAAGCACAAGGTCCTGAGTTTGATCCCCAGCACCAAAAAAAAAAAAAAAAAAAGATAGCCAAGCCAGGCATGGTGGCACATGCCTATAATCCCAGCATTCAGGAGACTGAGGCAGGAGGATCACCATGAGTTCAAGGCCAACCTGAAGTTCATAGTGAGACTCTGTCTCAAAAAGCAAAAAATAAAAAAATTTTTAAAAAAGTCAAATGTCAAATACATTCATGGGAAAAATGCTCGATATTATAAGACATCAAAGAAATGCAAATTAAAACAATACTAACATACTATTATCCACCAGCATCACAAAAAAATTAAAGAAATTGACAGTACCAAGTTTTAGAGAAAGCAACAGGAACTCCCTCATAGTGATTAACAGGGCTATCCTATCGGTACAACTGTTTTGGAAAATTGGTGTTATCTATTAAAGTTGAGTGAACTGTATGTCTATGATCTAGCAATTCTATTCCATATCTAATATGTGCACCCATATGTGCACCAAATATTGCAAACAAGAATATTCATCACATTATTTTCCAAACGGCCAAAACTAAAAGCAAAATGTCTAGGAGAATGTTTTTTTTTGGAGTGAGGGCGTGCTGGGGCTCAAACTCAAGCGCTCTACCACTTAAGCTAAATTCCCAACCCCCAGTTTTTTAAATTGTGGTATTTGCAATGGAGTATCACACAGTAATGAAAAATGGACAAATTCTAGCTATACATACCATTACAGATGAATCCCACAAATAATGAGGAGCAAAAGAAGTGACAAACAGAAAGACAACTGCATACTAATATCAAATTTTAAAAATAGAGCCAGGAGTAGTAGCGCACACCTGTAGTCCTAGCACTCAGGAGGCTGAGCCAGAAGATTGCCATGAGTTTGAGACCAGCCTGGGCTATATGAGTTCAAAGTCCGCCTGAACTACATAGCGAGAACCTGTCTCGAATTTAAAAATTTTAAAAACGAACAAAACTAGTGTTTAGAGATACTTGCTTACAAGTAAAACTATAAATAGAAGCAAAGATATATTTACCATAGAATTCAAGATAAATAATGGTGGACTAGGGATTTAGCTCAGTGGTTAAAGTGCTTGCCTTGCAAACACAAGGCCCTGAGTTTGATCTCCAGCACCAAAAAAAAAAAAAAAAGAAAAAAGAAAAGAAAAAAAGAAAGATAAATAATGGTTACCTCTGTGGATGGTGATTAAAAGGAGGCAAAAGGGGTTGGGGATGTAGCTCAGTGGTAGAGCATTTGCCTTGCAAGCACAAGGCCCTGAGTTCAATCTCTAGCACCAAAAAAAAAAAAAAAAAAAGAGGAGGCAAGAAGGCACAAGAGGGGTTTCTGGGGAGTTAGCAAAGTTTCTGTGATAAACCACTGAGCTATAGAAAAGAGGGAGAGTTTTAAGCAAATATGGCTAAATGTTAAGATTTGCTAGGGTTGTGGATTTAGCTCAAGTGGTAAAGTGCTTTGCCTACCAAGCACAAGGTTCTGAGTTCAATCCCCAGCACACCCCCTGCAAAAAAAAAAAAAAAAAAAGATTTGCTAAAGCTGGGTGATAGGAAAAATGTATTAGATTATTCAATCTATTTATATGTATACAATCAATAATTTATGATACTTTTTAAAGAAACCAACCAGTTTTGGCCTAAATCTTGCTAATATTTGATATAAATATCCTAAGAGGGTAGGTGTGGTGGTACACACCTATAATCCCAGCTCTCAGGAGACTGAGGCAGGAAAATCACTATTTGTTCAAGGCCAGCCTGAACTACAGAGTAAGGCCGTCTCAAAACACAAAACAAAAAACAACAAACAAATATCATAAGAGGCTGGGGTATAGCTTGGAGGTAGAGTAGCATGTGCAAGATCCTAGATTCAATTCCCAGTAACAAAAAAAAAAAAAAAGAAAAAGAAAAAGAAAAAAGAAAAAAGAAAAATCTTAGAAAATCAAAGTATATACTCCAGGCTAATTCCCTCATTATAAAAGTTTTTGCGTGGCTGGACATGGAAATATGGCTCAGTGCTATAGTGTTTGCCTGGCAATACAAGACCCTAAATTAGACTCCAGCACCACCACCACCACAAAAAAAAATAATAATAATAAGATATGACCAGCAACAGGAGAATTAATAGTAGGTATGTAGGCATATAAAGACAGCAAGGACTCAGGCAACTGCACCAAAGATTCAAAAAGGCAAGACCCTTTCAAAAAGAGTAATTTGTATAAGCTACTTATAGTCTACAATTATTATTTTTACCACTAGATGGTACTCTACATGTAAGGCGATATGCTGGGTGAAGGGACTGGGAACAGAATCCACAGCTGAAAAATCAAGTAAAGAAAAATGAAAGGCATGTGCTTTTGAGGCATGCCAAACCCATGAATCTGCAAAATTCAAGGCAATGAAAAAATAAAACAAAACAAAACCTCCATCCTGCAGATGTATTTTTTGGCTGACTACTACCAAAACTCCATACCCACAAAACTAAATGTTTCCTCCCTAATGAATTGCTTAACTTGATTTGTTCTCCAAGAACCACAACCTTGGCAGCATCTATCAAAATATGAGCTATATTTAAAGTTGTCTAAGTATGACGTAACACCCTGAGAGAAGTATGTATTCTTTTACTTTTTTTTACAACCCTAAAGGCTCTGAAACATGATTTTAAATATGTAACTATATTAGAGTGCTGTTAGACAAGAAATACATACTAATATCAGACAAAAGACTAGTATACTCACCCCTGTCTACATATCAAATTTAAACTGGTATCATGAAAGTTGTACTTTTAGAGAAGACAGGATTTGGGGATTTAGCTCAGTGTAGGGCATCTGCCTAGCAGGCACAAGGCCCTGAGTTCAATCCCCAGCATTCCTCCCCTCAAATAAAAAAAGAGAAGACAACATAGGTCCCATGTGCCCAAGTTGCCAGGCTTTTTAAATAGCAGAAACAGTTCAAAGTTGATAAGTAGTACCTTAAGGATTTCAAGAAACAGTATCTAATTTCTTAGATAAACATTTTAAAACATTTATTGGGCTGGGGATTTAGCTCAGTGGTTGGAGTGTTTGCCTAGCAACCACAAGGCCCTGAGTTCAATCTCCAGCACCAAAAGAAACACATTTATACCCGAAGGTCTCCCTTAAGAGGCCCTGTTCAAGGTTTTATAATACAGGCTCATGGGGCCTGGGGATTTAGCTCAGTGGTTACAGCGCTTGCCTAGCAAGCGCAAGGCCCTGAGTTCAATCCCTGGCACCAGAAAATAAACAGACAAACAAACAAACTTCTCAGAGTATTAACAATGCCAATTTACTGACTTATTTACTTGGTAACTTTTAGCCTTTCAGGGGTCACAAGAAATAGCATTAATTCTATTGTTGACAACTCCCCTAATTTTTCTCCCCTATGTTGGTGTACAATGGAAAGGAAGCTAACTGCATTGTAAAAGTAACATCAAAATTCCATTTTTCAGAATGTTCTATAGCACACTTCACTGACAGAGTTTCTCGCTTCTCATTTATCTAAAAGCTGTTTACTACTTTAAAAAAAAAGTAAACAATCTCAAGCAATGAGTCTCAGGCCATTAAAACTAGAAGTACTTCTCTACATATGATCAGATTGGGTAGACTACTTCTGCACTTCATTTGTTCCAAAGTCCAACACACTCTCCAAGACTGCTAAGGTTTTGCTCCAGCAGCATAACTTGTTCATATCTACACAAATTCTCTTGCTGAAAATTCTTTTTTGGGGGCTGAGGATTTAGCTCAGTGATTAGAGTGCTTGCCTTGCAAGCACAAGGGCCTGAGTTCGATCCCCGGCACCACAAAAAAAAAAAAAAAGAAAAAAGAAAATTCTTTTTTTTTTTTTGGTATCAGGGATCGAACTCAGGGCCCTGCGCCAGCTAGGCAAGCACTCTAACCCCTGACCTAAATCCCCAGCCCCTTCTTATTGAAAATTCTTAAGAGTTTCTATATTTTTCAGTCACCCAGAAGTACTCAGTAATCTACAAATCTAATCATAAGTCTCTTCATTACCTAGTATAAGAAGGTGAGTTGCTTTTCTGAGACACACAGTTTGTACTTCTAAAATATTATAAAGTACAGGACTAAGAAACTAAGGTAAGTCTTTGACTTCTAGAAGCTTAAAATTCACTAAGCACTAGGAGATTTTTAAGAGTAGCAAAAGACCACAACACAAAGGATGACACAAAATCATTAACTGCCAAACACAGGCTTTAATATAGGTTGTAAGAATTCAGGAGTTAGCCAGGCGTGGTGGCACAGGCCTATAATCCCAGCACTGGGGAGGCTGAGCCAGAAGGAGTGCCATTAGTTCGCCATTAGTTCGAGGCCAGCCTTGGCTACATAGTGAGTCACTAAGCAATTCAGGCTAGCCTTGCACTCACTATATAGCCAAGGCTGGCCTCGCACACACAGCAATCCTCCTGCCTCAGCTTCCCAAGTGCTGGGATTACAGGCATGTGCCACCACGCTTGGCTCTAACTTCCCATCTTTCAATCTATGTGATCTGGTGGGCGCTAAGTGTAGACATATGATCCAGGCTTAATTAAAAGAATTATTTTAATCCCCTCACTTATTCGACAAAAACCCACAAGCCAAAGTGGGACAGAAAGACTCAATTCTGTGACTCTTGCTAGACTCTAAATTGCTAATCTGGGGGTTGGGGATTTAGCTCAAGTGGTAGCGCACTTGCCTAGCAAGCGCAAGGCCCTGAGTTCATCCCCAGCACTCGAAAAATAAATAAATAGCTAATCTGAGTCAGGCATGATGGTACATACTTGCAATCCCATCATTCTGGGAGGCTGAGGCAAGCAAATTGCAAATTCAAGCCTAGCCTGAGCATTCAGCTACTTAGCAAGAACTTATTTTAAAAAACATTTTTGGGGGGTAGTACAGTTAGAAACAAAGGAGTTGTGTGAGCCACTCCCTTCCCCAAAAGCTAAAACATAAATATAAACATTTTAAGGATTATCCAGGCTTCCATCTTCTTTTTTTTTTTTTTTTTTTTTGATGCTGTAGATCAAACTCAGGACCTTGTACTTGTTCCACCTTCTTAAAGGAGGCACAAAACATAATAACAAAAAGCCTAAATGATTGCCCCGCCCTAGGGGGCAGGACTCTGCCACCAGTAGGAAATTCAGTGGGAGGCACTAGCACTAGAAGTGAGAGATGATTGCCCTTTAAATTCCAGGAGCTATGAGTTAGCAGGCAAGCCATTCCCTTTTGCTTTTCCCTCAAGAGAGCCACTGGGCCTTTCGCCTTTTGCTCCTACCCTTTTTGGCCTTCCTGTCCTTTTCCCTTTCCCTCGTCCCAGCTGCTACCTTCTTGGAGATCTCCAATAAACGCAGCTACCTACTACCTACTATGGCGTATACACTTGGCAATTCTTTCCTCGTGGTACACAAGAACCTGGACTATTTCTGGCCCACTCAACATTAACAGGGGTGCTGGGGAATGGAACTCAGGGCCTTGTGCTTGCTAGGCAAGTGCTCTATCACTGAGCTAAATTCCCAACCCCTGACTCCTAATATACAAAGTTCAAAAATAAGCAAAACTGAGCTGGGTGTATTGGTGCACACCTGTAATCCCAGCATTCAGGAGGCTGAGGCAGAAGAATCACCATGAGTACAAAGCCAGCCTGGACTACATAGTGAGTTTAAGCCCAGCCTGAATTACAAAGTGAGACCCTGTTTCAAAACAAACAAACAGCACAAAGCCCTGAGTTTGATCCCTGGTACCAAAAAAAACCAAAAAAACAAAAAAACAAAAACAAAAAAAAAACACAAAAATCAAAACAAACAAAAATTTAAAAAATTAAATTTTTTTTAATTTTTAAAAAACCTAATCTCTATTTAAAAAAAAACCTAATGTCTTCAACCAAGATGGATACAACTACTATGTGTTCCAAACATACACTAATCTAAAAACAAAAAATAAAATCTAACCTCTACTAAATTGAATAGAATCAGCAAAATCTCTTCTTAGGCTTCAATTAATTAAAGAAATAACATTCAACCCCAAAGCTAGCTCTTTTCTAAATCCTCCTAATCCCAGAATACAAGCATATAATCCTATACATATTAAAGTTCCCCCAAAAAATAAAAAATAAAAAAATAAAAAGTTTTAAAAGTCATATCATTTTTCCAAATTCAAAATGTTATACTATCATTTTCTAAGTAGATTATTAAGTCATACATCTTTAGGTGCTGGAGACATAGCTCAGGAGTAGAGCATTTGCCTCCCATGCTCCAGGCCCTAGGTTCAATCCCCAGCACCACACAAAAAATAAAAAATAAAATCTAACACACACACAAACACACACACACGGGTGGGCACCCACACAGTCATACCTATTTAAAACAGTTCGAGAAGCACAGATCGAAGGAGAACACGTAGATACCTATAGCATTTCTTCCTCGTGTATTTGCCCAGCAAAACAACATGAAGGTTCAATTTCTCAAGATTACAGTAATAAAAATAATTAGCATACAGAGAGCATGCCAAATTACAAGATGTTTTCTACAAAGGCATACAAGGTAGCAATGCAAGGAAATCTCACTAATTCTAATCTTGTTACACATCCTTGTAGTCTAGCAGATAACTATCATCCATCTCTCCTTTTTCTTTTCCCTTCTCTATACCTTCTTTCCTAAAGTAATCACTTTTAACCCCCAAAATTTTTCTAAAACATTTTAGAAATAATTGTTTAATTACACCAATTACCACTACAATCTAAAGCTGTTTTCTTACTACAGAACAAGTACCTCAGTACCTCACAGATGCATGTTCTAATACAGCAAATGTCTTTTCTGGATACATTTATGACACCTAAAACAAACTATTATATATGTAGATGCTAGAAAGCAAATAACCCATGATTGGCGATAAGTTCTATCGCCTTTCTGGAAAATTTTTATTTTTTTCTTTATACTTTCCCATTTGACCCAAACTTGCTACAAGGGCTCATTTCATTTAACGTAGAACTGTCACAATATAAGAAAAGAAATAACTTCTCAGCAAAACTAACCTATGCTGTCAGTAGTCAGGATGATGGTTATCCTAGAGTCGAGAAGAGCTACAAAGTAACTGCAAGGGGTACAACATGGGGTTCTAGGATTCTGGTAATATTCTGTTTCTTGATCTGGACACTGCTTATCTGGGTATACTCGATTTAGGAAAATTATTCAAGCTGAACACTTCAAATATGTGCATTTTAGTGCTCGCTTCAGCAGCACATATACCAAATATGTGCATTTGAGGTCAAAGGAATAAGTGCGCTCCCATGTTTATTACAACATTATTTACCATAGCCAAGATACGGAATCAACCTAGATG